>VYZP01060107.1:46622-75214 GCA_013400635.1 Hypocryptadius cinnamomeus
TCCCTCTTTGCTTGGCTTTTGCAGGATGCCTGACGTTAGGAGAGCGTGGTCATTCCCACCGTGACAGACCCATTCACACCCAGCAGTGTGCTCTGACAAGAGCCATTTAAGCTTTGGAGTGATGCCTCCGAACACAACAGGGCTCCACCCTCACCTTTACTAGGAATTCACAGAAGTGCAGGTCCTGATGTTTGCTGTGCAAATCTTCACCAGCCAGGCTGTGCAAAATGAGAGCTGCTGCTGATGCAGCCCAAAACCCTTTTCAGAGGGCTCATGCAAATTCTGCTTTATTACTGGCAATTGGAAAATTATTTTCAGTCCTATGTTTTAAAATGAACCTTGAGCAACACACCTGTTTTGTTTAGGGCTTGCTTCTCTGTTCACTGGATTGACAGCAGTGTTGAAGCTGGCAGCAGAAAGGTCAATATTTCTGTCTTAGGTCTTCTTTGGAGTATTAAAGATACTTGAGTATAATAATTCTCAGTGTGGGATACATTTCTTCTTAATTAATTTTCAAAGTAGCATATTGCAGCTTGGGATGCCCTTCTGAAAGCCAGGAGAGCTTCCCAAAAAGGGTGAGTTGTGCTGGCTCAGTGGGCACATCCTTCCCCCATGAAACAACACCCCCAGAGTGTAAGCTTCCAGCTCTGCAAAATGACAACCACCACCTCAGCTTTCCCAAGATTAATCAATCAGTTGCTTTTTAAAATTATGGATGCCTAATGTGGGATTACCTAGTGGATGCTTTTTGATCTGTGTAGATACCAGCAAATTTTAAATTTGTTCCACTGTGTGTATTAAGGCAAATTAAAAGCTCTGGAGTCAGGAAATTGCATTTTCTGTGCATTTCTGGACTGCACTGCTCTTTTGATACAGGAGTTTTAGGAACGTTGATGGTTGAAGCAGACACATCTGCTGTTTGTAGTGATTCTGTCAACAGCCCTCATGGTATACAGCCAGCCTAATAATCACAAGTGTTTCTTTCTGTTTAAATCCCAGAAAAGGAACTGACATCTTTTATCAGAAAGACAGACAATCTGTATCCCGTGACAATTCCAGATTATGGATCCCAAGAGACTTTCCTTACATTCTTATTTTATCATGGAAATCACAGTTAGTGCTGTTTACTTTCTATACCTCCACACAGTTTTCAAGGTGTTGCCAGCAGGACCTGTGCTGATACTGACATGTGTGGTTGTCACATTGCAAGATCTGATAGAACATCCCTATATATATATATATATATAAATATCAGTGTTTTCTTGGATCTTCCTTCACTTTCAGTGGCTTTGGAAATCGTGGCACTAGTTAATTCACATGCTTTGTCTATTTTGTAGGCTTTTTTCCTACTTCTAAAGAAAGACTTGTTCCTAGTAGACTGGTTTGGAGTATGACTCTCTTTTCTGCTATTTTTATGGTAGGGAGCTATGTATATGTCATTTTCTAGCTATTACTACAGAGTAGGATAAGAATAAATGTCTGGGGGGAAAAGAGAAACACTGGTTATTTGGAAAAATAAGTGACTTATGCCTGATATTTTTTCTTTGCAATATTCCTGTCATGCTGCTTTGAAGTTCACAGCCCAGACCCACATCAGAAGGGGGATGGACAGCAGAGCTGCTGAGGAAATGCAGAGCTCCAGCCACACAGCCACACTCCAAAAAGCTGTTCACTGTCCTGTGTTGTGGTATAAAAGCTGAAATGCCACTCAAGCTCCTTCCCTCTGGACTTCCCTCACCCTGGGGATCAGTAGTACATGAGAATGACCCATCCCTGGTGCACTGCCATCCACAAACTCATGATTTGTCATGGTTGAAGTTCCTTGAAACTGAACTTTGGGTCTGTGAGAACAACAGGTTCTTCGTGCTGATCCCCTGTGATTTGATTTGCTTTGCCTGGCAGACTGTCAATCTTCTCTGAAGTTACAATCATCTGTTTGAGGCTTGGAGCACATTTTCACTGAAATATTTGTTCCTGAGCTTACCTACAACTTGTTCATTTTGTAAACAATAAACGATCAAATATTAATATGTATTCATATCCTTTTTACCCACTTCAAAAAGCCATCTTAAAGACCAGTTCAAAATAGTCCAGTTGTCAGTGGGTCCTACAGCAGCCAAGTACACTGTATGGTTCATTTTTCTGACCAAAATGTAATTAGTTTTTTTTGCCACATGCAGAAGACAAGGAGTCTGGGCTTTTGTCTCTGAAGCCCACAGAATGCATTAGGTCATTCCAGCAGATGCATCTCAGGAAGGAGATACATTCCTCTTATTTTTATTTGGACTTGAGATACCAAAAAATGCTAAAGCCTTGGGTTTTCATGTCATGACACCTCATTTAGTTTACTCCTACACAAAACGATATGTTATCCAACCCAAGGGCTTTGCATCATGTGTCCACAAAGCAGGGTAGGAATCAACACATAAATCCAAAGCTTATTTTACTCCTTTCTTTTCTCTACATCCTATATAAGGTGTCCAGCTGGTTTGTGGCAATGGAATAGTAATGACAGCAGGATGGTAATTTCATCTTGAGTTTTACAAGCAAGAGGAGGTGCCAAGAAGGAAACCAGGTATGAAGGTTGCCAAATATATCTTCCATTTGTCATCCCAGCTAACAGCAGGTAAATTATTTCTGAGTGGCACTTTGAAAAGGGAGGGGAGAAGACAAGCACACACTAATATGTGCTGCAGAGGTGTCTCTGAGGAGTGGCTGGTGTGGCAAGCTAAAGTATAGTCCTTCCTGCAGGAGGAGTACAGTGTTACTCATGCAGGAATTCTGGTCACGCTGCTGGAGCTGAAGTACCTGGACACATACCCAGATGATGCAGTGGTAATACAAAAGATGGATCTTTTTTATAGGAGCTGGAAATGAAGAGAATGTTTTCGTCCAAACAGAGTGCTCTCACTTGGGGCCCCAGCAATGTTTCAGTCTGGGACAGCATTTCCCATACTCTTTTTGCAATGTAAAGAGGTTTCTAGAAATGTTTTCATATCAAATACCCTCATAATTTAGCAAGAAGAAAGGGGATCTTCCTCTTTTGCTTTGCCATTTTCACCTAGTTTCGAAGTGGGGTAACTATTGCACAGACTGTGATAAGGAATGGGGCTGTGCTGATATAACCAGCTCAGGATGTGGCTCACTGTATGCACCCTGTGAAGGTGTCACAGTGCTGTTCTGAAGAGTTACAAGCAGACAAAGCACCCAGTGAATGGAAAACAACCTGCTTGAGTAGTTTCTACTTGACTGTTTTATAATATGATATTTCTCAGGTGCAGACTCACATTTACTTGTCTAACCATTGCCATTATTATTATTATTATTATATAGTAATTATAATTTACTTGTACAAATTAGAGGAAGGATTAAATGACATATAAAAAGCATACTGACCGGAACTAAATGGAAAATTCCAAGGAGGAGCCCTTAAAATAAAGCAATTGTATAATAGTTAATTGTATAATATAAACTGTAATTTCCCAAAAGACATTGTATTAATCTTACAGTGGTTAGCTATTCCATTTGGTCCATTTATAATCACTTTGAGCTACTTAAATATAAATTTTAAAAAGGATCAAACTTGTTTCCCACTAATATGCCTAGTGCTTTCCCCATAGCTTATTCATCTTCAAAGCTCTTCACCAACATTAGCTAATTATTTCTTTTTTCTAATTAGTAGAAATTGACTATGGTCAAAAGGGCCAGTCAGCAAATTAGCATGCCTCTACCTTCAAATCTCATAGCTTCTGACCCAGAGCTTTCAAATGGTTGATGAAGATATCATGCAGTGGTTGTGCTGAGACCACAGTCAAGGCAGCCAACTGGAGAAAAAGACAGAAAGATAGAAAATTTTTTTAAAAAAATTACACCTCAGAGAAGTGTATCAAATCTCCTCATTCACAGCTTTCCCTGGAGGCAGCAGCATGGAGAATGCAGGGCTGGACCCAGCCTCCTCCTGCTCTGAGCACAGCTGCCTCAGACAGGGGCCAGGGGTACCTTGCCCTTATTCTGAAGACTTAAAGGCATGCGGGGTTTGCAGTGGCCACCTGCTCAGAGGCCACTCCTGTTCTTGGCTGCTGGAGGTGGCACAGGACACTTGGTGTCACTTGGGTGGTGTCCCTGTCTGTGTGCTGGCTGCTGGAAAAGCAATCTGAAGCTCTGCTCAAGCACAGCTTTGCTCTGGGGGTGTGTTCTGTCCATTTTGAACTGTAAGATGGCAACACAACAAGATGGGTTTAAGAAGTGGTTTGGAGTTTTTTTAAGCCCTGTTTGCATTAAAACTGTCCTTTCAAAAGGGTGTTTCTTCTGAGTCTTATGTGTAGCCATGCCACTTGCCAAGAGCTGCATTTCTCACTTTATAAGGGTCCATATGCATCTGTAACTTGATAGCTGTAAACCAAAGGTAGCAGAAAAGTCTGTGGAAATATGAACAAGTTCACCCTGCCTTTGTATTCTGAATTTCTTTACTTGTTCTTCAAAAAGGCAGCAAAGTGACAAATCCTCACCGAGCAGCAGCTCTGTTTGGCTCTTGGAGAACAGCTGTGAGTGTGAGACTTGTTTATGTTTCAGAAACTGTGAATGTTTTAACCCTGAACAACAGTGTGTGCTCCAGGAGATTAATATCTGCATTACATGGACTTGCTGAGAATAAATTAACTCTTGATGACACGATTACTGTCTTAGCAGTGTTCGCCGCATACAATTGCATGGTGTCAAAGATATTAATGTGTTTTTGTGAAGAATTTAGGAAACAATTTATTTATATGACTGTGCTTCATTCCATATCACACCAGGACATCAATTAGCTACTATCGCCTGTAAAAGAAATGTAAATCATGTGTCTCATTGGTTATGAGGATAATAGTGGGCCAATAATTCACAAAGAATAATTCATTCTATGAATTGTGCCTCATTCTGTGCTCATGAATTGTTCAGAAACAGATACAACTTTTTCAAGTTTTCATTTTTCAAATTATTATAATGGATTCTTCTTGGTTACAGTTCACTCATGAAGGTTTTGAATATTAAGGACTTGAAGTCTGGGGTGATTTTATTTGGTCACATGGTACAATATATTTCTTTTCTGACTGAATCAGTACAATTTTTGGAATCAGTTGATGTTGTGAAGGTTTATGAGACAACACAAACAAACTTCAAAAATGTTTGTAAAATAGGGTACTAGGAAAAAAATTTCTTTCGACACTGGCCAGAAATACATAAAAATGTGAACCCCCAGAATGGTGAAAAGCTAAGTAAGCTTTAAAAAGGATTTATGCTGAGATTTGAAGGAAAACATACTCTGGGAAATAATATATAAAAGTAAAATCTTTCTCCCCCCAGTACAGTTTCTAAAATTAGGGAGTAAAAATGATTGCCTTAGGAAGATGGTTAACTCTTTCTTTAAAAACAAAATTAATGTAAGAAAAAAAAACAACGAGAAAGAACAAAAACCCCAAATCCCAAACCCCAAGAAGGGTGTGGATTTCAGTTCCCATTTATTTATGATAATCTTTGACTTTAATAGAAGAAAAAGTTTTGAAAGTTTTAGCATTTGCATTATTAGAAGGAGTGGTGTTTGTATTGGCAGCATGAGAACAAGGAGGAAAAGGTAATTTTTCTAGAAAGTGCTGGCTTTTGAACAGCTCAGAGATGGTTTAAGAATTTTCCTTTATACCCCAGCTATCAAAATAGAAAATATGATAAAAAATTAAGCATGATTTTAATTTTCAATATAGAACCTAAAATAATGTTCATGACTCAAATTTATCTCTTTTTCCTGTAGGTGCTGGCATAAACTAGAGATGATTTCAACCACTGCAATTTTTGAGCCCTCAGTACAGCACATGTGTTGGAAGTAAGGTAGCTGGGTTTCTGTGATACTTTATGTGTGTTGAGTATTGCATGGAAGCGTTGAACCTTGTTTTTCTCTCTTTTAGCGAAATAAGATAAGATGGAAAATTCACAAGTGTTTTTGGTTTTTTTTGGGTTTTTTTTTTGGTGTTTGATTCACACAGATACCCAAAGACTTTTTTCTCTGAACAGCCTACTGAGAATCTGAAATCCATCCTCTTCCCTCATGTTGCCAGGCATGCCTTTCCCATGCTAATACGTTAAGTAACTTTTATTGCACTGAAGAGCATATAAAGTTCACTGCTTTGCCGTGACCTTTTCTCCTTTAAATTGTTTCATCATTGTGACCAATAATGGACCAAAGAGAAGACGTAAAAACGTTAGGGACGTTTATTTCTAAGGAGGTTAAGCAACTTTTGCTATGCCCTTTTTACATTCTTCCAGACCTTCTAAAAAGAGACCGTAACGTGACAGCAATGCCCCCCTTAATTACATTTTGTTGTCAGAGGAAGCATGCTTTAAAAGAACAGTAACCCAACACTCCTAGAGCTGAGGATTTCAATAATCTCAACCAGGTTCACAACATTTGGAAAACCCCAAACCTTCTGTCAACTGACTGAAGCAAATTTTACGCATGCAAGAAATAAAGTCATCTGGCACAAGGTTCTGTGCTATGGGGTTCGGGCAAAAGGATCTTGTTTCAGTTTGCCAGATTTTCCTGAGCAGTTGGACAGATTTCATGATGGCAATGGCTTATCAAAAATCCAAAACCTAAAGAACAATGTACTCCTGCTGTGCTTGTTTTCAGTAATGTTTATCTCCATCAGGTACTGAATATTGCCAGTCTAGGATTGAAATATTAATAATAGCTGAAGATTCAAAAAAAAAGGGAGATACCAGTGGAACTCAGCAGGGTTCACACTTGATCTCCTTCCTGGCCTTTTTTTGGTTGGCCACTAAACCTGGTTGTATTGTTTTTATCACAACTGCTGGTAGCTTTGTTCATAGCAGAGAAGAAAATTGCTCCTGAGTGAATCCATTTTATATTTTTGCAAGTTCTGTCATGATTTTAACAGAGAACAAAAAGGAAAAGAAATCAGTTTTTCAGTGGACTGCTACAGGATATATGGAATTTAAACCTAAGAAGGGTGGGCAAAGAATAATACATTGAATTTATCAGGAGAATACAATGGGTAGGAAATGCCAATGAGAGGCACAAGCATTTACCCAAAATAGAAAATGTTGTTGTCTGAACATATTCTAGAGTTCCTGTAGCATGACTATTAGTTAGGTCGGTGAACCTGCTAGCCTTTCCTTGCAAGATGAATTGCCTTCACTCAGGACTGTCTGGGGAGCAGTGGAGCTGTTATGGCATTCCCCAAAAAAAAGGAAAGAGAAGGGGTTGTATCTGTCTGCCTCCCTCTGGGAGAACACAGCCTGTGTGTCCTGGCTTCTGTACCTATAGAACAAACACGAATACAGTCTGTACCAAAAGTAAGGTCCTAGGAGCAAAACTCCTCAGCTTCTACTCAGGGCTTAAGAACAACCAAAAACTGTATTGGTCCCAGAGCAGTTTTTATAGGTTGCATTGGACTGAACTCTGTGCATTTTGGGAGAGGCTTGCAGAGCCTGTACAAATATCTATGTGATTCAAATCAACTGTGCTCATATTTTAGGCATCTAACATCAATTTTCATTGGCATGGTTCTGAATGATCCCTGTGGCCTAAAGGGCAACTGTCTGTTGGCCTGGTGTGAGTGTTGAATCTTCAGGATCTGGAAAGTGCCTTACAAATGAAGCAGAGTAGATGCAATACCCTGAGCAGCTGTTCCCATGGCCTTCAGGCACTGCTAAGGAGCACAAAGTATGGATTTGTAATGACTCCTGAAGCAGCTACTCAAAAAAAGTATATCAAAAATGCCCAGATCTGAGGGCATTTATCCAAAAGGAAGGATGACAAGAGCCTTTTGGAGGGATTTATGCAGTAAAAACACTGGAAACATCAGTGGATTTGGCCATAGTATTAGAGTGGGCAAAATTGTTAGGTAGGGTGGGATGTTATCATTGTTCCCCTAGGATCTCCTTTGCTGGCCATGGAAAGAAAACAAAGAAGAAAGGAGAGTCTGTAAGTATTGTTCTCTGATAAGCCGATAGCTGTCTTCATAAAGACAAAATTAGTTAAGAAAAAAAGTAAAAAGATGAAGGAAGAAACAAAGGGATATTGAGAAAAAAGGGGATTTTGCTCTGTGCCTGGGAGGGGAAGAGGGGGCTCTTGTGGCACAGCGACATGTGGGACCTGCTGGGAGGAGGATGGCCCAGAGCAGTGTGTGGGGCTGTGCCCCTGGAACACATTCCTGACGAGCTTGGCCTCAGGAGAGCCTTGGTGGCCAGTGTGGGGCTGTCCTGGTGAGCACTGCACAGCAGTAGGTTGTCAGGGCAGCTTTGCCACTGGGAGCCAAACCATTCCAGCTGTCTTTGAGGGACCACAGATTCTTGCTGCACCACAGCAAGGGATGCTTCAGACAGGTTTGTTTTTCCTTTGTGAGATGTGGGCCCTAGATAGACATCCAAGTATTTCCTCACTGCAGGCTCTTTGCAGCTATTTCCAACCTGAGCATTTCCATCTGAGGATCTTTGTTTGGGGACTGGGGCTCCTTCAGTAAATCTGGGATAAGAGAAGGAGCTCTGACTCCCTGAACTCTGCTTTAGTCAGGGTTACTCAGGTTGAGAATCTGGCCTTGCCCAGCACTTCAACATTCTGTTTCTTCAGCATGTGCCTCTTACTATTCTCTTCTCCACATTCCTGCCAAGGCAATTTGTTTCTATCATGTGACCCAAGTGCAATGTTTCACCGGATAACACAAAGGAAGGTGTCCCTTTTACAGCTCTGGAATTCTTCTATCCTGAGATATCTAAGGTTACCCTCAAAGGATTCAGATCCTGTGCACCTCACAAGCATGAGTTTTGCACTTGAAAAAAATTATTATATCTCTGACTATGTTTTACACTTGAAAAATTTGTTTGGAAGGGGTTTTATTAGTGATCACAAGACATTTCTATAACCTTAGATTTGCAAATGCTCAGACTTTAGCAGCGTGGAAAAGTGTTTGTGAGGAATATTTTATTGTAAATCTTTTTATTGTAGCAATGTCTCATTTTAATCCTTTCTGCATTAGGTACTGTAGGGAACTGAAGCTAAAATTGACAAGTAAGTAAAATTCTGAGGTCTGACTGGTTGGGTGAGACAGTCACATTCTTGGAGCAATAAATAGCTCCTTCCTGATCATGATGTGCTAGCACTATTGAGGAAGCAATAACAAGTTAATGATATATATTAAAGGAGATTATGCAGATATCAAGGACATGTTTAGTAAAGCATCTATTGTCTGCATCTATCACCACAACATTCTGGCAAGTGTTGGGAAACATGGAAAGTGTGAAGTAGGAGGAGAAAAACGCAATCTGCATTTGTTGACTGCTTGTTGACAGCAACTAAGATATTTGCTGAATGCTTTAAAATTTTTGTAATGAATTGTGGGGATTGTTTATGTACCACCTATAAAATCCATTTTAATCCTGTTTCTGGCTGCCAGAGTGGGAAAGGATGTCACAGGGAAGGGATGTGAATCTTCAAGTGAGTGTGCATGTCAAGGACAAGAAGCACAGACTCTTAGCACTAAAATTATTCCTAGTCCTGGAATAATTTAGGCTACAGAATAATCTTTGCAAACGAAGCAGAGATTGACTTTTGGTGGTGGCAGGAGAAAAGCAGCTGTCTTGGAACGAGGACCTGTGTTACCACGAGCTAGGCTGGAGATCTGTGTCCCAGTGGACACGTGTCACCCACCGTGAGTGGGTACCCACAGCTCAGCTGGGTCCCTGACAAAGGCCAGAGCACCGTGGCAGACGGGGTGTCTTCAGTTCTGTCTGATTCAAACTTTGCTAAAGTTTGTGGAATGAAGCCAATCAGCCATGGATAAAGGGCTTTAATGACTATTTATTTTTCTAACATTTATATTCTAATTAAGCTGCCATTTCTCAAAAACAAAACCTCCTGCCATCCTCCAAATTGCCATCAATCGTTCCAACAGGAGCACGCTGCAGTTTTATGTAAATTGGGACAAGGAGTGGGTGTGGAGCCATGCCAACACAAATGCTCATTTTTACAAGCATAGTCCTGAATGGGGGATGGAGCAGTTTTGTAAGTTCTGTGTTCTCTGTTGCTGCTATGTTAAGTTTTGTGTAGTTTTAGTTGTCCTGTCATTTTGTCTCTTTCTTGTAAATCAAATGGACTGTTTTGCTGTTGGTGTGTTGAGTACTAGAACAAGCACAAACAAGAGCTCCTCTATTGCTTTTCAAACTGCATTTCAGTGCTGAAAAGGTGGCAGTTGTATCATGATTTACAGCTCCTATTTGGTGTTTTTAATTGAGAATTTACACGACAATTTGTGGCTACATGATTATGTTAAGATTATCTTATAAAAGATCTAGGACAGTTGTTTGTGAAACCCTGGGGGCACATACCAACCTCCTTAGTTATCTAACCAACTGTTGTGCTCCTTGGTTAAAAGAGTGGGGCCTTAAGAAGTGGTTTGATCTTCCTCTGAGAGGTTAAAGGTCGAATGACTCATAAATGAAGAAAGAGTGATTTAATCGAAGGAACCTGTGCTGTTATTGTAAAACAATATTCACCAGTGATGGTACACTGCTGTATAAATGACAAACTGCACAGCGATGGAACTTGTTATTACATCATTGGAAACTTCACCTGCACTACATTTATGGCTCCATAAACATAGGTTTATTTAACAGCTGTGGGAACACCTATGGCCACTTTGTGTTAAAGGTCAGGAGTCCTAAATTTCAGTTTGCATGTTAGTGTTCATGGGTGAGGTTCATAAAATATGATGACTAGCAGTGAGTGATCAGAACATAACCAAAAAGTAATGTTGAGATAAACGTGCTAACACAACCATTTATGCTGTTCTGTGTTCCCTTGAAGTGCTTGGGAGGGTTGTTTGTTTGCTGAGTGTTGCTCTGAAAACAGATCTATATCTCTTGGTCACAACTCTGTCTTCCTCTCAATGGGAGCTGTAATTGTACCTGCCACCAAAGTTAGACTCCAACAGAGGTCTGCCTTCTCGGATATTTTTAAGGGGGGCAGACAAATCCAGCCTATTTCAGGATATGAATTGAAGGCAGTCATAAATACAGCAGCTGCTCTTCAGTTCCTTTGCCAAACTAGATGATTAAAAATATTAATATTTATTCTTGAAGTTGCCATGTTAAACACTGGGGCAACTGGCTGACTGAGCTGCGAGCTATGTATTGCCAAGTGCACCAAATAAAGAAAAATGAAAGGGAAAATAATGTGTAGTAATGTAAATACTTTTCACATGAGAGTGTGGTTTTACGCAGGTGGTGTCTCGTTGCAGTAGGTCCTTCATGGGAGCACATGGCCACTCTGTAAAGGATAAAAAATAACTGCTAAGTGAATAATTCTTTTTTGTACTCTTGAAGCATTTGAAAAGTTAAACTGGTCTCCATTTGGAGATTAAATTGCATACATGTTGTGGGAGAACAGGAATCTCTCTCTGGTTTATGCAACATTGTTCTTTCTCAGCTCTTTTCCCGTGGCCTTGTCTAACTCATGCCACACATGAATATCAGAGTGCTGCTTTACATTCCCCACCCATGTTATTGCTTCAGGTGTTGTACGGTTGCTCAGTGAATGGTAGAAGATTTTTAACAAATTTGCAACAGCAATCTGGACTACTGAAAGGATTATGACTAAACCAATAAATTACTGTTGTCTGCTTTCATCACACGACAGATTCCCATAACCCAGTCCAGTGTGGCTGAAGATTTCATGCTGATAAAGTTTACTGGGTTTACTTACATTTTAGAAATACTATTGTTCCAATAGATTCATAAATAATTGTTAATCAAAGATCAAACAGAGATAATTACTGGTTTTTTGCACTTTTGGAACACAGATGAGATGATTAGAAAAATCCAAAAAGATATGAAGCAACAGTGAAGCTTCTCTTAAGCAATGTCAAACATATCTTTCTTGTTCAACAGCATTTTGTATCTCCATCAATAATCTCGCCAATGGTCATATAATTAACTATGCTAATAATGCTTCTTTTAGTCTTTTTATTACTATTATTGCTGTGAACCTACTTAGGAGCAATCCACTGTAATTAGTAATTAATCTGATGGTTGTGTTGCCCTATGCAAACGTGAGATGGAGCATGTTGATTTAACCACAGCAGCCTCAGTCTCTGCTGCACATGTTGCTTCTGCTCTGTGCCCAAGCTCAGCCTGCAGCTCCTGCTGCCCCTGCACTGCCTGGGGGTGAGGGCTGCAGGCTCCCAGCTGCCATCCTGGGGACAGGGACTGGGGACAGAGCAGCCCGTGTGTCACCTCATCAATCTTGCTTGGCCGCCGTCAGCCCCTGTGCCTTGGGAGCACTTCCCGGGGGCATCGTCAGAGTACAGAGGGAGTGCAAGACTGGCTGGCTTGGGCAGCAAGCACTCCTGTGAAATGCCTCCTTGACTGTTTAATATGGAAGTGTTTCCACTCAGGTTTGGTGTTTCACATGGAAGCCATTTCTTTCTCACTTTCTAAATATTGCATTTGACTCTCTTTAAATCTCCCAGTTATCCTCATCTAGTCACTCTTGTTTGCTCTGGCAATCTTTTAATGCTAGCATTTGCCAACATCCCACTTTTTTTTTTCTTAGTTTAGAATAGGAAACAAGTGTGATAATATTTGTTGGCAAGTAGTGACGTTCTTGTGGCAATTGTGCTGAGCACTAACAGCAAGGGAGAAGTGAAGAGAATTCCCACTTGAATTTTTTCCTTTTTAAAATTATTGCTCATGGCACTTTGGTATTAGAATTGCCACCATGGGTTTTTTTTTGTAGAGAGTACATGGTAATTAAAATGAAAAATATCTTTTAAAGAGATCTTGCAAGACATGACTTAAGCACCTGAACCTTGGAAATCCAGTCTTGCCTTGGCTTCATCTCCTTATTGTCATTCCCTGTTGCAAAAATGCAGCAGTAGGTACTGATCTCTTTCCTAGTGCACATTGTAATTACGTTCCCTATTTTATACCACAGCTGAAGGTTTCTGAAATTCACTATTAGAAAATGATGTGTTTGTGTGTCATCACATCATAGCATAGCCCTCACCCTTCTATAAACAAGAGCTAGAACAGAGCATTCAGCAAGCAGACACGGATGCTGCCAAGAGCCTGCTGGACTGTGAGGTGGCTCTAAGCCACTATAAGGAAAGAAAGTGATATTAAGCCAGTGAGTGGAAAAATTAATTTTAAATGTTTTGTAATCACATATAAGTGTAAAAGCTGAGTGCACAAATCATGTTTAGGATAGATAGTGCTATTCAGAGCTAAAATTCATAGAAAAAGGCAAAAATATATTTTTCGATCCAGTACTTGCAACATGAAGCCTAAACCTGCCTAATCCTGGCTCCACATAATCACTAAAATACCTGTCAAAAGTCTATCTATCCGGAGGTATTTGACACTTTGTAAGTGTCCCTGAATTATCTGTCTTAGCAACATACACCTCTGCTGAGCTGTGCAAATACAGCAAAAGGTAGGGTTCTGGTGAAACCAGTATTTACACACTATCTCAGTATTGGAAGTAATTAATCTTCAACTGTATGAGGCTCTTTGTGATGTAAAGCAAGTGCTGACACTTTTGTGTAAACATGAAGATTAGCATATTTACAAACTGGTAGATGTTACTTTGATCAGTGGCTGCTTGCACTGGAAAGGCATGCTGGCATGTGGGTTTGCTCTTCATGTGACAAAGACGTCTAATCCTTTTACACTATTCTCAGATCCATATTTAGAATTCTGACTTGTGTTTTCTCTATCCACTTGAGCCCACTGTTTGGTTTGTTTAGCAGTGTTCATCCACTCTTTATACTCACCAGTGATTCATTCCAGTTTGTTTTCTTTGCAAAGCAAGCAGTAAAATTCCAAAGTAGTAAATGACCTGGGTGAAAAAACCCGTAAACTCCTTTCAATTTAATTACTAAAGCAAATTGGAAACACTTGCAGTCAGGCTTTTTGATGGCCTGCATAAAGATCTTCACTGTTTTCTTTCTGGCTTTTAAGTAAGTTAGTGTGAAAATTAGTCAACCAAGCTCCAGCCTACTTCTAATGCTGTTATATCAAGACATTTGTTTCCATGTACATTTAAACTCATCTGGAAGACTTTGAAAGAGGCATCCCAAATGCTTGTTTTTGTTCATTGTAATTTAATGGTAAGCTGTAAACAATACATAATTCATTTTAGTGCAAATTATAGCTTTACATACCCTAAACTGGTTAGTGACAGGACATCTTGTGGTAACAAGATAATGACCTGAGCAGGTTAGAACAGGCTGGGTCTTATCTTTTAAGAAGGATGAAGTGATGTTATGACATTGTCAGCATATTGTCTAACATGCTGGGATGCTAGCAGCTCATTACTTATGTGCAACTCATCTGTCTGAGTAAAGGATTGCAAGGTTGGCCCTCCTTGGTGTACCTGTGCTGGCAAGCCCGAGCACGCCGCGGAGCAGCAGGAGCTGTGCGGCTGAGGTGGGCCCACACACGCTGGCACAGGAAAGGTGAGACTGCATCTGAGGGCTGGGTGGGGTTCTGCTGCTGTTCTCAGCGCCACAGCCTCCGTTTGAGCACTGAAGGCAAATTTGCTCAGCCTACCCACAGTTGCTGGAGGTGGTAGATAGATCTGCTTGGTCTTGGAAGCTTTCCTGCTTTCCTCTGGCAAACTGGAGCTTTGCCTCCATCCTCAGGCATACCTGTTAACTTGTCAAAGATGAGGAAACTCCTTCTCACCATTCCACTGTGTTCTAGAAGGTGTCATGTAAAGTCCTGATGCTTTAGCCATTTGACCTGGCTCCTATCCACACACTAAAACCTCAGAGCTGATTTTAGGGCTTTGACTCAGTTTCCATTTGACAACAGCTCCCAGTGATGAATAAACAATTCAGACACAGCTGCCACCCTGCTGCTTGCCCTTATGGCACAACTGGAAGCACTAGTCCAGCATTTTACCAGTGGTTTGAACTAATATATTTGTTTGTAAAGTTGAGATGCTGATAACATCCCCTTCCACCCCACAGTACAGAGGTGCAACTGCTGTTGGAAGAATGCAGCAGGCACCTGGTGGTGACAACAGCTTCAATGAGATTGACTACAGCCTGTAGTGGCTGTTGTCCCCCTTACCCAGACCAGTGGGCTCTCCTTGCAAAATGAAAAGAACGTTAAATCTCAGCCATCTCTGTGTCTTTCAAATGGATCAGATCTATAATCTCATATATAAGGGACCCCACCAGCTTTCCAGCCAAGCAGCACATCTATGCTCACAAGATTGGCCTGAGTCTCACTGATGGGATGTTAAACTTTTTAGACTGTTAAAAAATGTTAAGACACTTTACAATGCTAAGAAGCTGTGAATAACACATAAGAAAGACATGCAATGATGTCTTTTGTAGTACATTCATTTTTCCAGGGCCAGTGTCTCATGTAGCATTTTCCTCTTGAAATATTGCAGTCTGTGGGCTGCAGTCACACACATTTAGAGAAAGTTTAGTTTCATGGAGCTGCCCCATTTGTATCTAATGTATGAACAATAACAACAAGATCTGTGTTTTGATTGCTTGTTAAGCAAAGTAAGCAGGTGAAGTGCTCAGAAAGAAAACTGATACACTTTTCTCACGTTGCTTACAGAGCATCACACGTATGTTAGACCTATTACTGATTAAAACTCTTGTTAAACTGAGGATCAAAAAGAAATCTTGACACCTCATTTAGCTATTTTCATGGCTGGATTAGCCTAAATAGAACAACTTGTCTCTATGGGAGCAGCAGAGACAATTTTAAAGATATATTTCCATCTAGGGAGAGAAACTGTGAGTAGAGTCTTTAAATCAGGAGGAAAAGATTTTATTTTGTTGCAGTCATGAAAATTATTGGGTGAAACCTTGACTCCACCAAAGTCAATAAAAGTTTTTCTGTGGTTTTCACTGAAGCCTAATGTATTTTCTATTGATATTTGAGGGGGGAAAAAAAGCAACAACTTTTGCAGGTTATATTATTCCTTATTTAAAATGGAATAGCTGGTTGAATATTTATTAACTAATACTGTATTAACAGAAGCTTTCCTAAGTATATATTAATCTCTGTGGTTTACTAAAAGCTTTCAATATGTCTGGATCATGTTCAATTTAATAGATTAGAGGACAGGTAGTTAATGTGCTAAACAAAATGGAATTTTGTCTGTTTTCCTTTCAATGTCATTATTTATTATTTGTGTCTTCATTTTTTTTCCGCATTGCAAGTGTTCAGCACTTTTGCAACTTAAATGTATGAGCAGACAGGGAACAGTCTGCAGCCATCCTGCAAAATAAGCCTGGATCCTTCAGGCTCCCAGTCTGAATACAGGCAGAGGAAGAGCCTTTGGGTTGCTGAGCCTGGGCTCTCTTGCAGACCCAAACAGACATTAGCATGATGACAAGAAAGGTAGGCTTGGACCCTTGGGATTACAGCCTGACTAGGGGCTGAGAGTGTGGAGGAAATGTCTGCAAAGGCTGCAGAAAGGGAATAGAGTCTCAGTGAAGCTGGGAAGCTGCAATAGTCCCAGATCACAGGATTTGGGTCTGGCAAGCTGATTATTCAGCTCTGCAACACTCAGAGCCCAACCATGAACATCATATGAACTTTGATGTTTTTAATGTTGTCCATGGCTGGGCTGTAGTCAGCAGGACTGACCCTTTTATGCTCTCACAGGTCTTTTTTTCCTGACAGTTTTATGGCCATAAATAGATAAAAGTCTTCATCTTAGGAAAAGCATGTATTTAGGAATTTTAAGATACTAATTTCATGTTGCCCTTGAGCATTTTCTGCAAATGTTAGCATGCACATACTATTTCTGGTGATTAAAGCAGAGTATTTTGACTTTAAAGTGGCATCTTCTGAATAAATGTGTCTTCAAATGATTTATGCATGCCATTAGGATTTAGTGCTGGTAGTTGTCCTGGGAAGCCTGATCTGGTCTTTCAAGAGTTGTCTTAGTTTTATCAGTCCATTTACATGTGGTCATATTTCAACCTCCAGGAGCTTTAAAATGTTTAGTACACAGAACACAAATTTAAGCCTGTGTTTGTTTTTATTGGTGGAACCTCTTTCCTTTCTTCAACATTCTCAAATGTTCCCTGGTTTAAGTAGAGTTATCTAAGGTAATCCACTCTTGCCCTTACCAGGGATATTCCACTTTGTTCATAAGCACATAACATAACTCTAGTCCCCTGTGATTTCATTGTGAAATTAAAACCCAGACACTCTTCCAGATGTCTTAGAAGATAAGGGCAGACCTAATCCGTGTGTCACAGAGGACTTGAGGAGCAGGAATTCACCTATACATCATCACGTTGTTATTAGCCTGGACCATGGCAAGCCCAACACAAACATTTTCCACAGGGCTTGCATTCAGGCTTGGCAGTGTTAAGAAAATACCCTCCAGCAATGTGTTATTTTAGGCTGAAACAAAAGTAGACATGAATGGCAAGAGGAACAGAGAAGTATTGTTTCTATTTTCAATGTGAACGCATAACTAGTGTTAAATGAAAATCTAACCAAGTAAGATGTAAATACCATCGTGTTCAAATGAGCTATCAAATATCAACACATTTATTCTGTGATGGAGCACTGATGCTTGTCTTAGGCACTGTGGGAAGGGCAATTTAGATAGTAGAAGCCAAAAGCTTTATCTGATTAAAACTGATATGATGATTGATTTTGACAGAGAGAAATCACTTCCATTACAAAAAAAAAGGAGGCAACAAAAACATTGTGCATTTTTCATTAATATGAATGGTGGCACTGAAACTAGGAACAAAATGTGGGCTTCTGAAAGAGGAAAAACTTGCCTCTGTCTTTTGCAGTTCTGCTACAGAAGTCATCCCAAAAGCTTCCAGAATTATTTTATAAAATCCTAGGGTAAGGATGAGAACCCACAGCAGGTGACCTACACTGCACAGCTCCCATTTCTGTCTGTTCCTGTCCTCACTTGCTGTTTCTCCATCTTACCCTGGGAGTACTCCCAAAAGTGTGCAGAGGGATGCTACAGGATAGCAAGGAGCAGAGTTTGTGATCAAAGCAGTAAACTGGAAGTTAGCTTGTTTGGATTCAGCTCCTGCCTGTGCCACAGATGTTCTGCATAGCCAGCCATGGCATGCTCTGTTTTTGTCAAAATTCATCCTGTGCCGAGAGCCAGCGAGAGCCTGGGATGCCATCTGATGCTGGGGGACAAACAAGGCTCACCCACTGGTTGGACATTATACAAGTACATTTAGAAAACTCCAATGGCATGTAAGCTTTGTGGTGTCCTTCAGCACAGGGCTGAACCTCTTGTTTACAGTCAGTGCCTCAGTGCTCCCTCCTGCCAAGCAGGAAAACTGCAAGGATTTTCACTTTAACACTTGTGCAACACTACTGTGATGTAAGGGACACTTCAGTGCATGTCTGTTAGGAGAGGCTACAGCTTTCAAGGGAGTTGCCCAGAGTTTGTGCACTAATTGAATAGCTGGAGTCTCAGAAGTGTGAAAATGTCCTGCAAAAATCTTCACAAAAAAAAAAATAATCTGTAATAACAAATTCTGAGGGCTGTTACTGTGCTGTTTTGGGGGTTTTGTTTGTTTGTTTGTTTTTAATATGAGTATTAATGGTCAATTCATGCAAATGTACTAATGAAAATCAAGACTAGAAGAAAGGGCTTCAGGCAGGCCAGACAAACACTTTCTAAAAGGGAATGTGGCTTTGATTTTTTTTGTTTTGGGAAGTGATCCAGGTTACCCTAACAGAAAGCAGAGACACTTTGTGGCTGGGGTCCCTTTGTGCACAATGCAATGGCAAGGCAGTTCAAGACCAGTTCATCTGTGTGAAAATATGACCCTCGTGAGTCTGGAGGTCAATGAAACCACTGTTGATCTGCTTAGGGCATGCTGGTCACTGCTTTAGGGTCATTTTGATTTATGTGCTTGGATTTTCCACTTCCAGAAGAATAAAATGTGGGTAACTGTCTCTTAGTTAATGCTCATTTTTTGTTGGCAGCATGCATTTTTTCCAGACATATGCATTATATGAAAAATCCAACAAATTTAATGTAAGTATATAAAGTTACATTTTGTGAAAGATTAATGTATTCATAATTAGGAAAAAACCCCCTTAAAATCATAGCTTTTGATTTATTCTCTTTTTTAATTTATTTTAAGCAATATACAAGCTTCCCTCTTCTCTGATATTTAAACATTGTGGTTTAAGAGTTTAACCGTTTTTAACACCATTTAATGAATGGGATAGTTGAGACAGAGGCAGAATCAGCTAAAAGAAATGTGTAGCAAACCAGAAAGTTAATAATTATTTACCTCCCTAACTCCTATCCAACTTCAAAAGTAAAATGAATGGAGGCTTTAAATGTTCTTTCTTAGTACAAAAATGGCAACTGCTTCCCTGCTGAGATGTCTTGGAAGTGTTGCCACAGATGGCAACCACTCCACAGAGAATTTGATCTTTAGTACCTCCTGAGGTCTGGTGGGGCCTTCCAGGCTTTCATGATGACTCTGGGCACCAGTGCTGGACTGCCTTCCTGTGCATTTCACCGGCAGAAACTGGTACCAAAAACTTCCCACTGTACAGCTTGGCACAGTGAGGGAAGGGGGATCCAGGAGGAATCAGGGGGCACTGCACACCCTGCCTCTGGCACGAGGGAGGCAGGGAAAATATCGCCCCAGCTGACACCAACATTTTTTCCCATGATCACTTTGCATTATTAATTTCAGTGTGATTAGGGAAACTGTCAATTTATCTGGATTTTTTTATTCTAGTTTTCTGTCAGTCATTTAATAGTTCTGGTTTCAGTGTCACTTGTTCCTCTGGTGTGTAAACAGTTACTAACTAGTTGCCATCCAAAGTACTACTATCAACTGCTATTCTAATACTTCTATTACTCCTATTATTAATACTCCTTAATTTGTCCTATAAGACCCTCTAACCCCTTGAAACTGTTTTAAAAAAAACCTGTTAATGTCTCTGCCACCTGCTTTGCATGTGACTGCTGAGCAGTTCAGTAACGAAATCTGAACATGAGTAAACAAACAACACATTTATGACTGTGCTGTAACCTCAGCATTGTATTCCTTGTCTCATTTTTTAGGGAGTTTTACATAACCCAAAACATTGGCTTTTGTTTGGTCTATGAACAAAACGTGGGGCTGGAGAATTATGAAATGTTCAACGTGCTGCTCACTGCTTGTTCCTTGGAGTAACTGCTTCACAAGCCTTCTCCTTCAAGACATCCTAAAGGCTGTTTAATACTCTTTTAGTTGTCATTTCTGTCAGCACTCAGCACTGTGAAGAGTTGCTGAACTAAACCATATTAGCAGGTCTTTACAATTATTTGTAAATGTTGGGATACTCAGAAGATTACTGCACTGGTACGTTGCCTTTGGCGCCTGAGGGGAGCACAAATTATATCTTATCTGCAGGAATAGCACTGAGGAGCTGTCTTATGAGATGCTGTGGTGCTCAACCCACTTCCAATCCCATCACTGGGATTGTCAGGGTGCAATTTATATCAGTGAGCAGGACAGACACAGCCTCTAACATTAGAGTTTCACATGAATTTAATGCATGGGAAATGGATTTTTTTTCTCAAACAGATAAAAATATCTTCTCATCTGAAACCTTAAACTGATGACATTTCAGAATTCCATTTGGAGAGATGGAAAAGCAGATGATCTGTGGTTTTTAAAACTCTTTCTGATAGCTGGTGCTTCTTGTCTATAAAGTTTGTTGAAGTACTACTGAGACAAAGCACTTCAAACTTTTGCCTGTATATCTGACTCCACAAAAGTTTGCCTATAATTGTCTATATTTCAGGAAAACTACTATTTACTGAAACACATTAGTTCAGGATTGTCAGGACCGGTACCTGGAAGTTAGGCTCCTAAAATTGAAAGAAATGGTCCAGTTTTCAAAGGCACTGAGCAACCTCTGAGTGCCATGGAAATTGTCCAGGATTTAAAGCTCTGGGAAAAGGTCAGGCTGGTTGTTTTGTAACCTAAATTTAAGCTCCTATGTACTAAAAATGCCAAGGAAGAAATATCCCCTATTATAAGCCAGTTCTTTAAAAAGAGACATACTTTTAACAACTGCTTAATTGAAAGCAAAACTTATTTCAGTACGATAGGAACATATTTATAGTTGTGTCTGTGCCATCTTGTAATTTGCAACTTGAAAGGAAGTCAATTGTTGCATAACTCTACAGGCCAGTGGGCCATTTCCCTTGGCTCCAAAAGTAGAAATTAAAATTTGTTTTATTCTTTATAGTTATATATATATGTTTATTTATTATCAGCTGCTGGGAGCTCCTGAGTGACCTGCTGGTGTGCCCTATGGATCTGGCTATGGGAAAGACTGCCTTGTTAAACTCTCTTCCATACCAGGGCACTGAAACAGGAGCCTGTCAGGAGCTTCCCTCTGACCATAACGTGAGGCTCTCCAATAATGTCTGCATTGCCCGTGGTGGAGGCTGGCAATTTAGGGCATCACCTCACCAAAGAGTCACTGATACAGGCTTCACTTGAGACTGCAGCCCCTTCCTAATTCGTTCTAAGGGGAGCATGAAGAGCTTCCTACCCATAATGGGAGTGAAATCCTGCCTTGCTCCTGCTTGGGCTTTTGCCATGGCGTTGGGTGATGGCAGGTTTCATCACTGGATGGTGCATCCTGACATGGGTGTGAGAGAGTGTGATGGGGCACAGAAATCAGGAGCAGGGCAGCAACCTGGAGCCTACAGGTGTTGTAGAGAGAGAGGCACCTGTGTGGGAGTGAAGACAGGGACAATAATTTCCTCATACAAATGCTGGCTAAAAAGGGGTTCCTTGAGTGGCAATAGGGTTTTAATATGTGAGCTCCAATTTTCTGTTTAGATTTGCCTTTGCTTGGGTCTGTTTATTTGTACTTTACCATGTGAAACATGGTAGAGAACGATGGTTTAGTCTCAGTCAGGGCAATTATTGTTACAGTGCAGAATCAGAGTGTAATTCACAATGGATGAGACCTTGTCAAAACTGCTTCTTTTGGAGCAGAAAGGGACATCAGGCCAACCTGTTCAGAGCTTGATCCAGTGGGGCCATGCAAACCTCCAGAGATGGGGAGTTCACAGCCTCCTGAGGGACCCTGTGCCCTGCCTGAATGGCCCTGGAATAAGAAGCACATCCTGACAGGGCATGCTGGCTGTGCTGCTCTCAGCCACTGCTAATGCTCTCAGGTCCCTCTGCTTGTTCCCATCTGAGAGTGGCCTCTGTTCCATTACTGTCACATAAAGTCAAGTGCTGACTGCATGACCATTCTCTTCAGAAAGAGTGCGTGACTTCTGAGTTTCTCTTCTTCTCCATTTACCCAGAAGAGATTTTCGAAATTTTCTGAACCAGAAGTAGATGTGTCACTGCAAGGCCAGGACTGAAGAGCACCAGCCATCCAGTGACTGTGTGATTTGGCATGGCTGATCCTGCTGGATCACTTCTTGCCAGGTCCACAGGGTCTTTCCAGCTATGGTGGCATGGCTTTCGTGTCCTGTTTAATTTTTGTCTCTCAGAATTGTCGAGTTTGCCCATCCAAGCCTTCTATGTTTTCTATAAACTCCCCAGTTCCTAGAGTCATATGAGAAGCTTAGTTATTAATAAATGTTTTCAGGCTTTGGAGGGGTAGAAAAAACCTTCTAAGTGTGAATTTCAAATGCAAACTTCACAAACAAATACAATGAACTTTTACATTCATTGAGCTTTAATGTCTCCTGGTTTTCTAGGACATCATTTCTGACTTGTGACTACTGGAGGTTGGCAGCACTGCTGCTGACTCTCTGTGCATTGAGGCTGCATTTATGTTGCTTGGTTTGATACATTCCTGGGAGACTTATTTAAACTCTGTGTGCATTTAGGTACAGCCTGGGCAAAGCAAGAGAATCTATTTTTTGTTTTATGGTTCTTCTTTCCCCTTACTTTAGCTTCAACCTTTCTACCTTTTAGGATTACAATTTGGCTATTATTCTGAAACATACATTCACTGTTGAGTATAATTATTGGTGTTAAGTTGTGTAAATCTCTCAATAAGTGTATACAAATTGACACTGTAATATTTTTGAAACTGCATGCAATTTGTAAATATTTGCACATAACTTTTTTTTCCATTTTTTTCCTGGTGTCACACATATACTGCCTCCTCTTGAAAGTAGAGGAGGAATTTAAAGCTTTCTGTGAATTTTAAAAACAAAGAAGTTTTTACTTCTATTGTGAAAGATCTTAGTTAGAGCTGTTATGGAAAGTATCAGGTGGCTGAGGTTGATATCCAAAGTTAGTGATGTCAAAACCAAGGAGATGGTTGTCAGTTTTGTCAGAGGACACAATTTTACTGACTTCTACTCAAATTTTTCATTTATGATTAGTAGGAAGATATGTACTGATTTGTGGATCATGGCCAAAGACTCTGAAGTCTTGTAAATTCTATTCTACAGGTTTTCTAAAAGAGAAAAGACAAGAACTCTTTTTGTCCAACCAGGTAAATGTGTGACTATAATACTGGTAAAAGGATCTTTGAAGTGTTTTTCTTCACATGCACAGAAATCACTTAAGTATAAGCCACTAAAGAACCACACCTGGGAGATTTGAGGTGATTTTGTTGTGCTATGCTGGAATTTTTTTGTTTCAGGAGTGTTTGTCTTATAGCTCATGGTTGAAGTGACCCTCTTGAATCTACCATTAAAACTTGAAATGACACAAGCTTGAATCATGCAAGCAAAA
This sequence comes from Hypocryptadius cinnamomeus, assembly GCA_013400635.1. Classification (NCBI taxonomy): domain Eukaryota; kingdom Metazoa; phylum Chordata; class Aves; order Passeriformes; family Zosteropidae; genus Hypocryptadius; species Hypocryptadius cinnamomeus. The sequence goes on from VYZP01060107.1 coordinate 70,379, forward strand.
GGGCACTACCTTGAATTTGTGTGCTTGAGTCTCTTGGCACAGGTAGAACACCAGAAAATACTTTCAGTCACTAGAAATGTTCACAAATATTACAAGTGTGTCATTGTAGACCACAGTCTGAACACGTCTTCTTTCCTGCCCAACAGTAGACTCATACTGGAACAGGTCCAGTGCTTTAATGAATTACAAACCTGTAAAATATTTCTTTTCCTCTGCCTGTGGTAACTGCTCTTTAACCTGGCAGCAAGACTAGGTACAAACAAGTGCTTGAAGCTGACTTGTGGGCAAATAGGCTGTGTGCATGAAAAGAGGGGCTGTGACACGGAGCCAGTCACCGTTCCTTGGCCACGAACCGAAACACGGTGCCAAAGGATGGGGAGCGCCCTATGGCTGTGCTTGACACCAAACGTGTGGGAGCTTCTCGCCAGAGCAGGTGGGCAAGAATAGCTCAGCTGGGAGCAGGTGAGAGGGCTCAGGCAGGGAAAGGCATTCCTGGCTTTCCTGGCGTTCCTCCTGTGCTGCGCAGGGAGAGCAGTGCCAAGCAACACATGCGCTGTTGGCATCTCCAGTTACTTCTACTTCTGTAAGTCAGGAACCATTCCTCTGAAGCCAATGGCACCTCATTAACATCAAACTGATGTGAATAAGAGGCAACTGGGACATATATGTTTCCATACCTTTATGCCGTTGGGTCTGACTCTACTTTTGTTCATGTTGGTTTGATATTGATACAGCTCCTCTGGCTTTCATGACATGAATCTGTGTTTAACCTGGGTCAGCAAGATCTCAATCAGCTTCATTTACTTCAAAAAATATGTGCCCAGAGCTGTTGGGAAAGGATGGGTCTGTAAGAGAATAGAAGATGGGAAGTAAAAGTAGGAAAAGGATCAAGAAACAGCTCAAGGATGGAGATTCACATTTCTTGTGTTTGCCTACAGTTTGTTACCTTTGTCAGTGAAAAATGGGAGAGATGAAAGAAGGGAATATTTCTTGAGTTAGAGGCTGTCTTCAGGCTGAGCAAAGCCCTACAGTAAAAGCATGTTAGTCCTCCCTCCTTTTTCTACTTCAGCTGTTCTTTGTGTTGGGGAAAAAAAAAACCACTTCTTTGTTTTTTCCAATACAAAATAGGAAAGGACTACAAGGAAACAGAGCAGATTATTTTTTCCAGTTTGCCTTAGGGTTTCCTGGAATTTTTGCTACTGTACATTTATTTAAAGTAACCCTATCTGTTTAAATACATGCTGATCTTTGGCTGCTCTGAGATCAGAATCAGCTCTGAAGAATGCCTTTTGCTCGCAGTCACTTTTGTATTGTCAGTCCTTCCTCAATGCCCCCCGCCACGCTGACCTCCAGGGTATCAGGTGACAGCAGGATAAACTGCAACACATGTGGGCTGGGCAGGCAGCGAGTTATGATCTGAACCAATACAGAAATTGGGGTCTCTTGTCAGTCTCCTCAAGGATGACAAAATAATCTGCTTCCAAATGAAGGTAGATGTAAGATAAATTCTGTGCCTGCTATTATATTTTTTTTGGCATTAGCCAAATGCTCTAAGCGTTTTGTGGCTTTGTCACCACCAATTATCAACTAAAATAACATCAAGTGTTGCAGAGTGCCATGATCCAAAACTCCTCTGTCTCTTCACAGTGACATTGTGAATAAATAAAATCAGCTCCAATGATTCATTAATTCATGTTTAATAAGGCTTTGCAAAGTTATGTCAGACACTTGGAAAGGATGTCTGGAACTAAAAGCTCAGTCCCTCAGTGTCTAACCCAGACGAGCTGACTCCTTAATTTTGCTGAAACAATATGTGCAGCGAAGGGTTTGTCGGAGCTCTGGAAAGTTTTCTCTTGTGTGCACTATTTAAAAATTCTGTGCAATTGTCATCATTATCTTCATAAAATGAAAACAAGTCTTTTATAGTGAAACTTAGGACATTATGCAATAAACTAAAATTTATTGTTTAATTCTCCAACCAAGACTTTACATAACAAATGGAATAAATTAAAATTTTTGTTGGCTGTCTCAATTTCACAATAATCGTATTTTTATTTGAGCAATGTGTGTATATCCTGGAAATACTTCAAGAAAAAATAAATTATTCAAATGGAACAACTTTGCTGTAAATTATGCAGCAATTTTTTTCCTTAAATGTAATTTCTATAAGATTCATTTGATAGAATTGGTAAGATGCTTAAAGATTTTAAAAAAGGTAATATAATTTCCTTTTTATTGTCTAGACTCTATATAAGTCATTGCTAATTAATACTGCCCTTTCTGGTGACTTTGCAGCAGGCAAAGCAGGCAAACTCAAACAAACCAATTATAAATGATTTTTCAATGTAAACTTTTAACAGTGTAGCCTAAGGGCTTGCTCAACATAAAAGTACAATTTAGAAAACGTAAGTTTTAACTAAGGTCAGGATATATCAGGCCATGATGGATGTACATGTAAAAACATCTGACTGTGGAATGACAACATTTTCTTCGAGACTAAGCAAAGCGTTGGTGGCAGTGATAAGTAAAATGAAAAATAGCCTTGAATGAACTGACCAGAAGGTTTGAGTTTGGAGTCTGGGTTGCTAGTTTGGGGGTTTTTTCTCAAGTGCGTGTTGACTTCGGTTTCTTGAGAGTTTTGCCAATCTGACTTCCTGGGATGCTGCAAGCAGTGTAGTCTGGGTTTTAGGCCTATATTCTACAGCAGGGCCAAGAGAAAGTCAAGCTTTTAAACACCATCTTCTGCCTTGGGTCCCAGGTAGAAATCACTCCTTTCCTGTTCCGAGCTGCTGGAGCAGAGCCCCTGTGCTATGGGGGTGCCATGGCTTCCACCTGTGCATGATCTGGCTCATCTGGCTTTGTTCCTCCAGCTGCTGAGTGGAAAATGTCATGGCCCTGTGATACAAAGCACTGTCCCAGTATATCCCACCACCACAGGTTTAAGCTTGTTCACCATTTTGGAAGAAAAAATTTGGGTAGAAGATCCCGGTTTGAATAGGTTGACTGCTCTGCACTGTCTTTAAGGCTCTTCATCCTCATTGTCTGTCTTTCAACAGCCTGAGTGAAGCTGGCACAGGCTCACACCATGTGCTGTATCTAATTTGGTAGAGGCAGTCACATGCCCGTAGTGTGATCTGTATCAGATCTGTACGGCTGAGTCATCTGGTATCAATTCTCGTGGAGCGAAGGCTCCATAGCTGCAGCCCTCACGTGTTCCTGCGGCTCCTGCTCCTGTCTTGTAACTCATTTATCACAGTTCTGCTCTTGCCCTGCTCCTCTGCCCATTTCCCAACTCACCTAATACCACTTCCTTAGCTCAGGAATATCTTTTCCCAGACACATGTGCCACCTGGTCCTGGACTCAGCAGCCCAGGAAGTCACACAGACTTCCTACAGATATCACACAGATATTTGTAAATGATCTCTGAACCTCTGACTCTTGGCTTTTGTCATTGCATCCCTCCTTCTCCTTCAGGAAGAAGGTAGCTTAACCTCCCTTCACACATGGTGTCTCCACAGCCTGTTGAAATGAGAAAAGAGAACATTGTCTCTTATCAAGAAACTTCCTTCTCTTTTCAGCTGAAAACTTGTCCTGGTCGTTAACACACCACCCTCCATGGGTGCTCCTGGCTCCTCCACTCAGATTAACAAAAGACAGCCAAAGGCATACCCATGGCTTCACAAAATGTGCATGGAAACCATACACTGGAGCTGGGTCACCAGTTTATTAACCAGGCTCTGACTGCAGGTTTGTCATTTTGTTGAAGCAAAACCTGATTTTGTCAATGAAATAAAGGCTCATTAGTTTTATTTTTAACAAAAACACCACCTTCTTCTATATTTACTAGAATTGCAACCTTACTAAGCACATAGCGTACATTCATAGCCATTGGCAAAACCCAATGGATGCTACTTGGAAAAACAAAAAATTACTGCTTAGTTGAATTAGAAACATTTATAACATCTGCAATCGTACTTGTTTGTTCTCTTTTCTTGTGAGCGAAGTTGTTCCACTGGTGCGGTCTCCCCTCTTTCTTTCTTGTCATCTATAATTATGTTGAAGCGATTAATAATCATGCATTTTATCCAGCGTCTCGCCTTGATGACAGGGCATTGTTTAATGAGAGCAAAATCAGTGTCCTGGCTCTTTGGGGAGCTAAGGCTGTGCTTGCAGTGGAAATCATTGAAAATAAACATGTGGAAGCCTAAGCGCTCTTTAATAACTCCTTCTGCTTGTTTGGTTAGCAATTTTGATGATTTCGTCCGTTGTGCCTGGCTCTGCTGCTGCAGAGGCACGGTTATTTATGGTGCCAGAGGAGGTTATGATCTCCTTATATAAACTACAGCACAGAGGTAGAATATAGTCAATTCTGAGTCAGACTGAGTGTTTCAGTTCTGCAGATATAATGCCATTAGATTGAGAATTGGCCGTTAACAGAATTTTTTAGGATATTGTTTAGGATACTGATGCACCAAGCACCGAGAAAAGTTATGGATCTGTTACATAGACGGCTCTGTCCTGTCTGTGTCTTTTACTTCTACTTAGGTATTTAGCTTATATTTGCAAATGCCAAGATGATGTTACAAAGTGGCACTGCCCATGTGTTGGAAGCAATTACTGGATTATTTCCTTCTCAGAGGTGTCTGGGTTTAAGTGCAGAGCTCGGGACCATGTGTACTTGACCTGAAACAAAGGGTGTAGAAAGGTCTCTGCTGGGTAAGATGCAGCCTGCCTGCAGCACTGCTGTCTTTGGGTGTTACAAGCCAGGGAGCATGGACAGTTTCCATGGGAGCTCTGGGAAAAGCCTAGGCCTCATTGCAGCAGAGAGCACCCAC
>VYZP01060107.1:75263-97763 GCA_013400635.1 Hypocryptadius cinnamomeus
CCAGCGGGAATCTGGAGAAGCTTGGCTTTGCAGTGTGGGATGGCTGTGGCATTTCCTGTGCCACAGCTCAGCTGGGTCAGGGCAGGGAGGGAGAGTGATAATCCCCAGTGAGCAGCACCTGGATCAGCACAGGGGACAGAGGTTTCTCACCAGTGAAGTGAAATGTAACTAGAAATTAGGACAGAGCATGGAAGTGCCAGTTACATGTACTCAGACAAATCCTCAGAGACAGATCAGTGCTCAGGGTACTGGGATGGGTGGGGGTTAAAGGCCATGCAGCACCAGAAGATACCACAGAATTAGTGCTTCAATGCCCAGAGCTTTGTCTCCTGGCTGTGGCACAGTGATATGCTGCTCTCAGATTTTTGGGGAACTTGGACTCCAGTCATAACTCAGGCAGTGAATACACTTGCTGTCAACCTTCCATTGGTTGGTATTCTCTCCTGTAAATGCATTGTGGAAGGACATGCACAAGTGTTCCAGACCTTATTAATGAGGGAAGCAGCTTTCCTTCAGACCTTCCTCGGATACCCATCGCACCACCAGGCAGCCTGGAATGAATTCTTCTTGCTTTATATGAATGATTCAGATTTTTGCATAATATATTTAATTTGTAACTTATGTATGTAGCAATTTGGGTGATGTTTGAGTAGGACATTTCCTTTTCTTGTTACTGCTAGTGCTTGAAATGATGAAAACTTATTCTTTCTCAAGGGAAGTACATAGGGAAGAGTAGCCAAGGGCTCAGGCTGTGGGTGGTGGGATGGCAGGGGCCAGCAGTTAATTCAACAAAACCATATACTAATGTGGAACACAAGAGAGGGATTTCCTCTTCTGTATCCACTTTATTTTTCAATGACAGAAGCCACGTATGAAAGACAAGGGTTAGCTTAGGTTAGCTCCTCGTTGTTACACACACATTCACACATTTACACCCTCACAGAAGCACGATGGTGCCTGAAGTCCAGAAAACCCAAAAACAACAGGAGGCTGGAGCCAAGACCCAGCTATCACCTACACCAGCGCTGTCCCTGTTGTGTGATAGGAGTTCATTACATCAGCACGCTTACAGCCTGTCAATGCCAACTCACACCTCCTCAGGCCCTGCTGTCCTGACAGCCTCTTGTCTTCCCTCTACTTGGCCATCAGCACTGACCCAGTACCTTAATCCCACTTTTCTCCTGCTCCACGTCAGTGGTACGTGCACAACATCTGCTCTGAGATGCCTCACAAGGAAATACCCTGCAAATCTCCATGTGGTTTGCAGAATGAATTCCCTGATGACCCTCTCATTAATAGTTTTCCCTGCCAAATGCTGTTTGCTTTTACTTCCAGAACAGTCTGCATTAATGATTAGTTTCTCTGCTTGGACATCATTTACATAAAGTATTGCTCTCATCTCACAGGCAGCAGCTCCACAATGACACTGAGCAAGACCAGGATCAATGACCAGTGAAAGCAAATGCCAGACAACAGTTGTCTCTGCAGGATGCATTCATGGAGAGCTGGGAATTTCCATACCCTCCTGGCTGCCCTGCCTGAGACGATAAGTGCTTGAATATTTCACAGCAAAAAAGTCCTGGGAAAAGCAGAACTCTTTCTTGTGATAAAGGCTGGCTGCACATTTTGGGAAGATGAGCTTGTCAGGGATGTTGCTGCACTCAGGCTGAACCTGTGGGAAGTGTGCCTGTTCCTAATAAATGTTATGTGTATTTATGTGGCAGTCATTGTGCTTTGCAAGGAGGGAGTCACAGAAATAATTAGTTAAGAGCGTGAGGTTTTTGGCACAGATTCCCTTTCTCAAGTAGCTGTGATGTTCATATATAAGAAAAATTGATTTGGCATCTAGACAGGATTTCAGCACGCTCATGGTTATGGAAATCAGCTATGGGCATGGAAGAAATCTGTATATTGATTCATAAAATGACTTGATGACTTGTTCATGTTTTAATGTTTTCATGGACTTTTACCCAAGATAAAATTGTCAGTAAGTACCACTTGACTGTGCTACAGCACCACCTAAAATGGTGGGAAGAGTGCAGGGAATAAAAGGGATTTCCTATTAGGCAGAAGACTTTATTTTCTGTGCTAATTAATTTTTTCCTTAAAGATGAACATTTTTGTCATTGCCCTTGCTATTGAGTTAGAATATGCATGTAAATAACATCCAGTGAAAAATGGTTTCCTGTGATAGGACCTCGGTTTCATGGACAATTTATTTTGCAAGAGCTCAGGAAAGCCAGTCCTCCTCCTGCTCACACCAGGCTGTGTCCATGCTGCTAGAACTGCCACAGCTGCATGTAGGTAATAGAATGAGAATCACTTGTAGTAGGACAAAAGCCAGTACAGCTTGCTGAGTCTGTTTTTCTCTCCCTGGCTGGTGAGGGGTGTGTTTAGTCAGCATCAGCACCAACCCAAGACTGCCTTGCAGAAAAACACCTACTAAGAGACTGACTCCTCAGGAACATGTTTCTCTGCAGGTTTAAATCTTAATCCCTGAATTATACCTCTGCCTGCCTCATGGTTTCCTTTGGAGACCTTCCAGCATTGACCAATCCTGACCCCATTTGACTTAAGCTACATGGGTTTGCAATGGAGGCAGGATGGCTGCTGGCCATAACTGAGAGGAATGGAAACTGTGTCATGTGCAACATCATCCAAGATCCAGCATGATAACAATGTGTGACCAAATTCTGATCTCACTTGTAGCAGTGAGCTTCCATTCTGACTTCAGAAGGAATCAATGGGTGTAACGTAAGATGAGTCACAACACACACACTGTGCCACAGCAGAGCAGAATTTTTCCCATAAATACTGTCTCTTTTGTCAAGACAGAAAAAAAACCCTGGAGACCTATACTATATCAAACTGTAAAATTCAGGAAAGAGGCCCCATAATAACTACATTTTTGAAGGTGAAGGTTGTTCCTTGCAGACTAAATTTTCCCTTATGACAGTTGGTTACTCATTTTCAGAAAATTTCTGCAAGTTTTTCCATGATTAGTGTGTAGGATTAAAAGATCTCCGGGGCCTTGTTTGACACTATTGTATTTGGACACCACCTTACATACTAAAAGCACCCATGGAGAAATCAGGGAGATGTCTCAAGGTGGACTGCTAGAAACAGAGATATTTTCATATCTTCAGGAAGACAAAAAAGGCCATTTTATCATTTGGTAGTTGGCTTCTTGCTGATTATTAAACAGTCTGCCAAATCTGTGGTTAACGAGTGATTTAAATGTACTTTGAAGGCAGCTTTTGTTTCCTTCAGTTGCTATTCTAAGAAAGAGCCCTTAAAATTAATTGACTGACAAACTGTATTATTGATGCAGCCTATGTAGCCAGCACTGGCCAAAACTGATGGGAGCCCTGGCATCTTGGTTAAGGCTGCTCTAAACCCTTCTGAGAACCTCTGCTTGCCCTCTCTTTATGCTCTTGGGTAGGAGAGGGCATGTTTAGTTTTCTGCTTACTCTCTTCCCTTTTGTACTTGTTCATTTGCTAGGTGCATAAAGGAGAGGAGGTCATTTGTGCACATGGGATAAAGAGGTATTATGAATTCTAAAGTGTTTGCTTTATTGGGAAAAGCACAGTGAGCAGGAGAGCTCAGGAACCTAATGTGTGAATTTTTAATGAATGCTGTGCCATGTGTTTGTGCAGGTTTTTTTTCTACCTGTAGCAGCTTTATTCATTTGGGAGAGTACTGTGTACAAGATATTCTTTAGTAGTGTGCTGGCTGCTGTTTAGTTTTAATAAATTAAATCCTTCATATCAATGTAATATTCTTTAGACAAGCACTTCCAAGACAGATTAGAAATGAACTTAAGGGGATTAAAAGCTTCTCTTGCTAAAAACAATGTTTCAGATGGGAAATCCACTTATTTATGTCACTTTCAGTGGACTACATTTGGCTTTAATATGTTGCTACTGCTAAAGAAAGCAGTGCTTTGCCCATGACTGCAGCCTTTCTGCTCTGCTTTTCATACACAGCAATGTTTATTTTCTTCCATACAGTAAGTCACTTTCGGAAAGATTGATGGCTTCCCATAAAATTGCGAGAAACCATTTTCTTCTTATTTAGAGAAAACAAAAGATTTAATGAATCTGGCATTTTAAATAACATCAGTCTCTTTGTAAAATAGGAAATTATGGGAATGGAAGGTATGAGCAGAGAGAAAAATCTGCTCTGATTTTCCCCCTGTTGCATTATAGCAGGCTGAAAACATGAATTGGAAGGTTGTCACTATCTGTGAAATCCTGGACGTGTTGGCAGCAGCCTGGTTTAGCTGGTGTTAGCTCTGGTCTGTGCAGCAAACTGAGGGTATGGTACCAGATTGCAGGCTCTTTCCTCTAACTCACACCAGGTTATCTATTTCTATACCAAAACTTGTCCTAATACATGGTTCAGTGTTGTGCCAACCCCACTGATGGGTCTCTGGTACCAACCTGAAATATCTTGATTTGAAATATTGCAAAATATATAAGAATACAATATGTAACACATAATAATATACAATATAATAACATATCTGTGTGTGTGTTTGTGTGTGTATAAATCAGTATCTGCTGGGTTTGATGTATCACCACTCTGCAGGTGCTATTGTAGAATGAGATGCTGCCTGTCCGTGCCCCAATATCTGACTCCTGCTCCACTGAAGACATTCAGCCAGCAGAAACTGAGTGCTTTGGTGAGCCCAGCAAAGCTGCAGCTGTGCCTCTCTCCAGAGCCTTGTCCTGCTGGGTATCTGGCCATGCTCAGATGGCTCTGAACGTTAACAGGAAGCCCTGCAGTCCTAGGCTCTGGTAGGAGCTTTGCAGTAATCACCAGCCAAGGCACACAATACTGACCTGGAAAAGGCTGGCTGCTGCCCAATACTCTCACACTGAAGTTTAACCAGGGCAGGAACCATCTCTGTGGAATAAATGAGGAGGCTGTCCTGCAGGATGAACCATGACAAAACCAAATATTCTGAGTATTCGCACAATTTTAAGACCACGTTTCAGCCCCATAAGAGACAATCCAGAGCTCTAAATTTCCTAGCATCCATGTTTGGCAATCTGAACTGTCAGTTCTTCTCCCAGACTACAAAAAGGAAGTTTTGGAGTTTGCTCCTCACAGCTGAATGCAATGGGGACAAATAAGGTATTAGGACACAACTGATCTCCCAAAAGTGTGAAAGAAGAAAGAATTCCTCCTGAGCCTCCTCACAAAGCTGCCAGGAAGGGAAGGAGACTGGAGAGCCTTTGAGGACAGTCTGGTTTTGCCTTTTTTTTAAGTGAGTTAGAAGTCTTTGGTCTACAGTGAGGATAGAAGAATGATCATAGGAAAATGAAAACTGTAAGAAGTATGTGAAATTAATGTTTTAATTGGAACAAGGCCTTTCAGTCTATTTATTGTTGCCATTTGCATGTGAAACCATGAAACTACAGTGCTTAGTCTTACACGTCAGCTCCAAGAGCTCAGCTATGGTTTGTAGGTCTGTTATTATTCAATTGCAGTGCAGATAGCTTGGGCAGAGGGAGAGGTTCCACCCCACAGCACATAAAGTTTGTCTTGGTAACTGTGTCCCTGACACAGGGCTGGATTTTGTTATTTTAGGCACACGTCCCCCCATCATTACTTTTAAAAGTTTCACAATTATTTCTACTCCATCATGTTTCATTACACAGTAAAGTATTATTTATTTAAATGGTTTTCAAAGTAACTTATTTCCTGGTACCTAGTTAAAACAAGATCATTTCCCTTAATGCTTTCAAGCCATTGAAACTCCAGGATCTGTGTCCATTTTGGTCACTCTTCCATTGCTGGTTAGTGCCCTCTTTCCACAGCCAGAAGCTGACATTCAGATTGAATTGTAGTGCATGTGATCAAGCAAGGGATATGTTTTGAAGGCAAAGCTCAAAGACTGAGTTGTGTGACTCCACTGGTATTGAAAAGGGCCATAAAGTGAGGCTGTGTATTTACCTTGTATTCTTGGGATTGAGGGAGAATAGGCTGCTAAGCAGAAATTAAACAACCATCTTTATTTTTCATTATTTTCTTCTGTTTTGTTTTCTGAAGTTAGATTTCACTCCTTTCCCCCAAACCACATTTTTTTTGCTAGTCCTAGTATTTACCAGGTATCTAAATCCTTATGTATCATACATGACAACAAATTCTGACTGAAATTTCACCACTAGTTTTAGACTGGAGAGGGCAGGGTGATTTTCTGCACAATAATGATTGTTTCTTTAGTCACTATGTGTGCACTGGTCATAACACCTGAGGATAAAATTGATATACATTGTCACATGGTTTATCTGAGAAAAAATATATATTGTTTGAGAAAAAAGTATATAATGAGGATCAGGGATAGAATTTCACTGAGAAATGTGGTGTAAAAATGCTTCTCATTTTAAATTAAGCTCTCAATGGCAAGTGCTTGGCTTTCAGCAACTCCTCTGAAACCCTTTTAATTGAAGTTCCATGAAAATCTGGGGAGTTCAGCTCAAGTTCAGCTCCCAAACCCATCCTGATTTCATTATAGATCTGATCTTTCTTTATTTGCCAATAAAATATATATGTAAACGTGTGTGAGTGTGTATAAATCAGTATCTGCTAGATAACTGTTGTTTTGTGTTGTTTTGGGTTTTTTTCTTCCCTAAAGGAACAGTTTCCCTTTTCTTTATGAAGAATGAACTCTGCTCTGTGCATGCAATGGGAGTTGGAACGAGCGATCCATGGGAGATCCTTCCCACTCCCCCTGCCCCAGGATGGGATTTGGAGCACACAACACCCTTATTGCTTCCCTCTCCTGTTTTGTATTCTGCACTGGTTGTGCCAAGCTCACAATCATCCCCCCGTGGCCTGGGTAAGGACAGGGGAGGCTCAGGATGGTTCCCTTGGTGCTGGGTGCAATGGGAGCACCATGGTCAGCAAAAACTGGGGATTGAGCTTGCCTTGGCCAGGATTAGGGTATTGCCATGTTGTTTCCATGTCACTATTTTCTGTCTTCTAGGGCCCAATAAAGGTCTTGATAATTCTTGCTCAGGGCTCATGTCTGGACAGGGATTTCACCTTTTTTGGTTTTTTGGTTAGTCCCTTTTCCAGCTGCAGTGGCTGGATATGCCTGTGACAGCACCAAGGGGCTGAGACTACATATACCATGGCATATTATCTCTTTGCTAAAGCAGTAAAACAGTGAGATGCCATTAAAAATTATATCCACGTATCAGAGGTTCTCAGCTTGGCTATAGGGTCTTTTCAAAGCTGTGAGGTTGGAGAGATTCATTTTGCCCCTTCTGGGCAGAAAACAGCGTTCCCATTTCCTTCCATGTCAACTCTGTTATGTAGATTCCCTTGGGACTGAGAGGAAGGGTCCCTGGGAATTGCTGGTGGTCCTGCTTTTATTTTGTGTGAGACTCCAGATGAAAATGTGTTGAAAACAGTGTAAATCCTGAGTTCCCCAAGGCAGAGAGTTGTGATAGACTCAAGCCCTGTGTCAGTCCACTGTGTAGCAGCATGCCAGGCACTCTTCCATTAGATATCACTTGGGTACCCAGTTCTCAGTTTCATCCCACTCCTGAAGAAATAATTGCTGTCAGGTTCTTTTATTTTAATCAATTATTTTATTCTGTTACTATTGCAACTGCTACCTGTTCCACAAGGCTCCTCACAAGCTCTGCATGTTGCTATCTGCAGTTTCAGTGAATCAGATCTCAGTGTTTCTGATCAGGGTCCAGCTGGAACTACACATCTTTTGTTCATGTATTTAATATACTCAAAATGCACTAAATGACAGTTTATAATATCATTATCAACAGTTAAAGACATTATAACTTCAAGAAATGAAAAGAAAGTGCAGCCATATGTGGAAATGCTTTATTTTGTGCACTTTTAACCCTCACAATAGTTCAGCTGCAAAAATAGGGATAGCAATGAGAAGCAGGGAGAAAATTGTATGTCTGCAAAATCATTTTTCAGCTTTCTGTCCACTGCTGTCATGAAAGAGCACTGAGCTATTTGGATGGTAAATAACAACCAAGAACTAATTTATTTTTCTTCATAAAATTATTTCTAGAACTGGATTCAAATGTGTTCCTTATTACACGGTTTGATAATTCAGTGATGCTTTCCCCCTATAACATACGAGCTGATTTAAACCTTCACTCCAAACAGCCTCGGGCTTATTAAGAACAGTGTGGACTGAGTATGGATTAGGTTTAAAAGTAATAAAAAAGTAGACCTGTTGGTTAGGTGAAAAATTCACTATCAGATTCCTGAGTGCAGCTTTCTTTTCATGTGCAAACTGCATTAAATGAGGCATTTAATTCAACAAATCCATAGTTCTGATCCACCAGAAATAGAGACTGGGTTAGTTCAATTTGTAACAAACGATCTCCATATGATCAAAGTCCTGAGAGCTGATTCCAACATACTGCTTAAATTAGTCTAACACCGAAGTGTTTGGCTCTGGGACAATATTTGGAATGTCTTACCAGAAGAAAAATTCCTCTGCACACATGGTTCCAATATCTGGGAATGCCAACCTTGCTTTTTAATGGGCTGACAGGGAGCCTCCGTGCTAACTTTCTGACTCCAAAAAGTTCTTGTGCTGTCACCCGCAAACCAGCTTGGATAATTTTTCCTTGGCTTCCTTATTAAAGCCTGAATGAAGGGATTGTGTGGCTTTCTTAATGTCACTTGGTCTGCTTGCCATAAATTCAAGCACTCATGATGAAAGCTCCACTTATATTTTGCTGGGAAATGGAATCAAGGAGAATGCACCCTCGTTCACAATAAATAACTGAAGTTGAGTTATTAAGTGTATTTCATATACCGGTGCCTTATTACATCAGCAGTTTAGATAATGGCTTCTTAAAAATATTCCTCTGCTGAAATGTATGACGAGTGAGTTGCACAGAGGATCCCAATGCATGGAACCAAACCAGCAGGCCAGAGCAATAACTTAGGAGTGTATTAACAAATATCAAATATTTACATTTTTACATGCTGCTGTCTGTTTTGATTAAGCAACCATAGCAATAACAGCAGTCAGCAGCGAGGGCTGTATTTGTTTGGTTCCTGCCAGGGAATTCTCAGCTGGGATTGTTTGTTTGCGTTGTGCAGTGAAGACTCGAGCTGTTTACACTGTAGCTCCAGTTTTAGAGAGTGCTAATTATGCTCTACTGCTGAACCCCTCTCCTTCTCAGAGTCTGCTCTTCTGCAAAAATACTTTACACTGGTCTCGAGGAAAGCAATCTGACTCACGGCAGGCAACAAAGGGTGCCCCAGTGCCTTATAACTTTTTCTTTTAATGTGGTGAGCGTCGCTAAATGGAAGTTCATGCCTTTAACTCTGCTTGCTTTTTCTTTTCTTTATTAAAAAAAAAAATAATTAAAGAATGGACAACAGTTTCAAAGTCCTTGGCTGAATTTCCTCTCACAATTTTACTCCTTTTAATGGAACTTCTTAATGTGAAATGGGCTGATGTAATTCAGCTGGAGGGGTGCGCAGCATCTATCTCTCCACCTACACGAAGCATGCATACCATTCTTTACCTCTTCCCCCTGTTATTATATGTGCAGTGGGATGTAACAAATTGACACTCACCCAGGAACAGGCAGAGCTGACAGTGAGTAAATGCCCCTGATTAGCATAGCATTGTTATAACTTTTCAGTTCCTTCCTGATTAGTTAAAATATGTGTAGCATGGCTATGACACTATTTTTAAATCTGTGCTAAGCATTGCTTGATACTTTATGGGTGAAGCAGGCAGGATGAAGGATGAAAGGCTGGCACTCAGAAATTTAGCAAAACCAACTCTGTTACCGTGTTTTCATGGTAACGATACTGAACAGGTGGCTAAGTGAGCCAATTAAACAGACTTTAGGAACAAATTATGATAGTAATTCATTGTCTGGGATCATTGAAATGCACTGTGTGGAATCTGTTCCCCAGAGCAGCCTGAATAATGAAAATCTATTTTTGTATAATTTTATTGCTTTCCTACCAACATGAAATGTTCAAAAAACCTTACCTTTTTTTTCTTAATTTTTTTTAAATCTTGGCTGTGGGTGGATGGAGGGGAAAGGATAGAGGACTTTTCCCAGAATTTTTTAAAAGCAGGGTGTGATCCAATTAAAAACTCCAAATTATTAACATGTAAGAGCATCTTTCAAAGAAAACAAGGGTTTGCTAATGAAATATTTTAATTGTTTTAGAAAAGATTTGTTTTATTATGACTTGAAAACCTTCAACAGTTTCATAGACAAGAATGAGCAAAAAAGCTCAAAGACCTTCTGACATAAATATTTTGATCCAAAAAGTGCCTGGCAAAGGCCAGTAAAGAAAGGGTGAAACATGAGAGGTACCAATTATGAACCTTTTAGCTTCAGTGGAGTGCTCCAGAGATGTAGGGGCTTCACTCTGGTTTTGGGGGATGACTGTCCAAGGATGTGGAGAACAATGCTCCAAACCATCTGCATGAGCTGATTCAGCCCTCTCAGCATCAGCTCTTCCACCTCATTGGCAAAGCTTTAAAGTTAACACAGGCCCTGACAACTTTGGGGCTGTAAGTATTAGTCTCCAGTACTCCAGATCATCTCTTCTTTATGGTCTGGCTCAGTGGTACTCTGGCATTGATTAAAAAATGTGCCAAAGACTGACAGATAACACTATATATGTGTATAGATATAAACACTATATATAATAGATATATTCATAAACTATATAATGTATAAATACATAATATTTATATAAAGAGGAGGGCAAGAGTAAATTTCTGCTTTTTTTTTTTTTTCCTAAGGTCTGAGGGTTCTCTGGAATGATCTCAGGCCATTGTACAGCAACAGCTCTGAGTGGCCACATAGGGCTGCATTTGAACCCCTGACCCAGGAACAAAATAAATTACGTGTAGACTGAGGTATGGATACGGTGAGTGACAGAAAAATAGCACTCAAAATGGTGTTCAAGAGATTCTATATTCATTTAAATTGTGTAACTGTTTAGCCAATTTATTCATTTGACAAGTTCCTTTCTAACCATCCTAATTCACCATTTAGCCTAAGATGGCCTTCATTAGTTTATTAGATATTCATCGGAAGAGATTTTAGCATAAATACAGTTCCAGAGAGGATTACCACCCAGGGAATCTATTCTTTTAACCTACTTATTCGGCTATCAAGTATTTTTGAAAAGGACTCGTATTTACTTAGTCTCTTAATGAAGTCTAGAAAAGCTTTTCTGCAAAGGGAATATTGTTTTGTCAAAATTAGCTTACTTAAATAGCTTTCAAAGCAGTCTGAGAACAAAGATTTCAAAGCCACAGCTCCAGCCTAATATTTACTTTTTACACTGTACAGTAGTTTAGACTTGCCAGAAAAAGTGCACTTGTGCTTTTTTGTTTTGTTTTGTTTAAATTTCTCTGCTTCTAGTTGTGAGATATATATGTCATTTCTAGGGGTATGGAACTAATTGAGGAATATGTCCTGCCCTTGTTGAGGTGAACAGGGCAGATAAATAAAAACTCCATTGGACATAAATCTCCTCCACCAACATCAAAGAAACAGGATCCTGCTAAGTGTATTTGTATAATGCAGTAATTTATGCAAAAAGCAGCTTTTGTCAGCAATGCAACAAAGCAGCTTTGATAAATGTCCCCTAATTTATTGTCATGTATCTCAAATCAAAGTAAAACATTTACAGCCTGCATACTGAAGGAACCCAGGCCCAGGGTACTTAAAGGGTTTCTCTCCCTTTCCATCTCCCCCCCTTTTTTTTAAAAAAAAAAAGTACAAAAAGCCAAGTTGGGCAAAAGGTTAAAAAGGATCTGTTTTGAATGCTAAGTACTTTATACAAATTATGGGCAAAAAATAATAATGAATCTACTTAAAGAATGACAGAAAAGCCTGCACAAATTCAGATTAAAAAATCCGCTTAGCTTTTCTCTTATGGGTGGTGTTTGACAAATTATAATGGGGATGCTGTAATTGTGTTTCACAGGGACAATTCCAGTTTCTCATGTTTCAAAGGAATAAAATGTGGCAGTGGCTGCTCTTCTCTTCCCATTTCACCTATGGATTCTCCTCAGCAGCCATCTTTCAGATGCATGGCACATTCTGGAAATCAGCTCAAGTGTGAAATTTTGAGGAGAATTTTTATTATTGACTTCAGATAGGAAAATCACACCCTGGTAGCAGACAACAGTGCTATCAGGTTTGTTCCCACCAAAAGGCTGATGGTACTTGCATGGTGCAGAAACATTTTGAATTTTCTCTCTACTTCTTGAGAGAATTATTAGATTGTCTAGTTTGATAAATTCAGGCAGACTGCTTGGTCTTTCAATGCACAAAAGTGATATGAAAGACCATTTAATATATATAGACCATTTAATATGTATAAATATATATATTTTGAATGGATATGGCACTGGTAAAGGGTGCCTACAGAAGCTGTAGCTGCCCCATCTCTGGCAGCGTTCAAGGTCAGGTTGGACGGGGCTTTGAGCAACCTGGAATAGTGGAAGATGTCCATGACAGGGGTTTGGGACTAGGTGATCTTTAAGGTCCCTTCCAAGCCAGGCCATTCAGTGATTGTGTGGCTCTTAGGGCTGGACATGATGTGCTGATGGTGTTGGCAGCACATCCTGGTGTGGGTGAGCACATGGGAGCTGCTGCCCCCAGGGCCAGCAGCTCACCCTGTCACCCTCTGCGTGATTCCAGCCACATGCTCTGCCTCCAGCTCAGCACTGAGGTCTACAGGGCCCTCTCTGAGGAGATGAGAAGAGAAAAATCAGTGTCAAGAGTGCTACTCATCCTGCAGAGCTGCTGCTGGGGTTGCAGGGGCTGGACCAGGGAAGGGTGAAATCAGCTGGCTGGAGGGACACCATCCCATGCCTATCAATCAGATGGTGAAGGAAAACTACATGGGCTTTGCACTCACCCACAATGTTTTTCAGTTAAAAAGACCAAATGTGATATGGCTCCTCCTCCAGTCCCTTTGATATTTAGGGAGTGATAAATTAAGTTTTGTTTCAGCTGAGAGCTAGCACGGCTCCACATGTCAGTTTGCTTCAGAAGTAGGCAGCATTTCTATGTTTTTGAGCTAGAAATCTCTGTTTATAATAAAACAAACATACAGCTCCAGGAGTATAATATCCTTTGAGTGGAGTGGTTTCAAAGAGTTTTACAACCCATCTGGAAGACTGACTCTAACTATTAGGCCTGTTCTTTGAGAAAATGCCTTATTCACACAGATAGTAGTATGACTCTGGCATTGCAAGCCAGAGGAATGAAATTTGGAAAGCCAGTCCTGCTGCACCATAAAACAGAGACATGGAGTTCACTGAGAAAGTGAAAAGGAACAGTTGTTAAAAAACCCCAAGTTTGATTTTCTTTGTGTAAAAGTTCTATCTGCTGGGAATGAGTCTGCCTCTCCCAGCACCAGCTTGCCTCTTGGAAGAGCATAAGTCATCGGTACTACAGAGCAATTAATTCTAATTTCTTATGCATGTCTCTCTTTGTTGCTGTTGCCATTAACACATATTAAGATTATAAGTTAAATACATAATGATTTAAGTTAACATCCTAATTTCTAGATGTATAATTAAAACTTTGTTCAAGTATTTTGCAGGTACGGTCAATGAAATGAGAGCTTTTATGTCACAAGTGTCAAAAAAGTAGCTTAGCAGAGTTGGCCATATAAGTACACCATTCGAATGTGTAAAGCTCAAGGAGCTGTGTCCAGGAACAGAGTTTTAAAAAAGAGAACAACCTCTTCTCCCAAAACACACAATTAACCCCATGGAAGAGTCCATCATCGTCACAGGGTCAAATAGAATGTGGCACAAGGGTGCCAGGACCAAAACTACAGCTCAGGTGGGTATATGATGTATATAAACATGTATGTGTGTACAGTAAATCCTGTCTCTCTAGGCACATTTATGCAGATAGACAGACAGATGTTATGGTGAGACCCAGCACCTGATCACTACCTGGCAATTTATCTGATCACCTCACACTCCTCACCATCCCATGAGCTGCTCAGCTCATGCCCCATACATGCACAACCTTCAGTCCCCAGTGAGCTCTGCACAGGAGATCTGATGGGGCTCTTAGGTTAGAACATCTGACCAGGATGCATATAAACTACTGAGGTCAAAAAAACCACTAAAAATTAAATTTAATTTTAAATTCTGGTTCGGAAGTAAAGAGACATGGTCAGCAGAACTCTTTAGCAGGTATTTAATTTAAAAATACATTATCCTGCATATACTGGTGGACTGCTCAGGTGCTGGTGTGCTGCTCCCCTGACATGGAGGCAAGTGGTGGCAAATGTTTGTTGTTCTGCACCAAAGGGGTCTTACACCTTCTTGTCAATGTATGCTGCCTCTTGCTTTCAAAGTGTTCCTTTTTTGTCTTGCTTGTTACAGCAATAAACTGCATTTCTGAGCAGGGCACCTGGTTGCTGCACTTCTGTCTCACTGTGCCTGAGTCCGCAGCCACGGCCATGTCCTGCCCTGAGAGCTGCAGACCTGTTGGGCTCTGCTCCTTTGTTCTTCACCCTCAGGAGGGAATGATGCTGGGGTGCTACCAGAAGCTTCTATGGTTTGAATTTAGACTGGCAAAAGGAGTTTAACAATGAACTCGTGAAAGCAGAAGTCTTCCTTTAATACACTATTTCCTTAACTTTTTGAGTAAGCAAAATCAAGAAACCTTCTCCATCCTGTGCTTCCTTTCCACACTGGTAAAATCTTCCCAGACCCAGACCAGTGAGCAACCACTCACACTCTCCTTCTCCTTAGTACACCAAGAAAAAGGCAAATTACAATTTTTACATTCCTTCCTAGCATTACAGTGAGTAATGTAAAAACACAGTGAGGTGTGTTTTGCACAGTTAAATTAGCAGCAAGTCTTGAAATACAAATCTATATATTAACCAGATGATCTGCAGGTTATCTACTCAGCAGGAAAGCCTGCCCAGGGTGTGCTGTGCAGTGGTGGCACAGTGTGCAGGGACACCTGGGTGACAGAAGGGACATGGGTGCCATGGGCAGGCAGCTGCCTGGACCCTGCCTGCAGCACCCACAGCCTGGGCAGAGCCACTTTAAATAATGTCAGTGCTTTGTATTGACTGGAGTTTGGGAAGAAATTTTATCCCAATACTTTCAAAGCAGAGACAGCTGTGAGTAGCTGTTAAATAGACACAAACTAGAGCTCAGTCCAAAATATGCATGTTCTACATAGTGCCTTAGATATAAGTTGTGCTACAAGACCACAAAAATGAAGAAACCAAAACATATTAATTATTTGAAATAGAAACACTCCCTTTTTAGGCAGGCACCCTTTTTAGATGTCTTGAGTGTCACATTGATTTTTTACATCTCTGAAGTCTTTTTATCTCAGTGCACTTATGAGAGTAACATTTTGACACATGGTTCTGGTTTATCATGTAATGCTTCAATAAGTAAATGCAAATTATTACTAATGATATTTTTAATTTGAAACATGACTTGGCCAAAATTAAACTTTTCAAGCAAATAAATTAAAAGAGGTTTTTTTGGTCTTATTTCACAGATTAGTTTCAGTGTCTGACACACAAATTTCAAAGAAGTTCTCATTTAATGTGAGTAGGACAAACAAAAATCCAACAAAATCAACACCCCCATACACCCCCACTCTTGAATGTGTCATTAAAACCACATGGATTTTAAATTCTTCTTCTTATACAGAAAATTGCATTAACAGATTTTGACCCCAAGACTAAGCCAAGTTACATGTGTTACAGGCCCAGCATCTCTGCTCTGATCCACAGGGCTGCTCCTGCATACTTAATAAATGCAGCCTACTGATGTAATAGCATCCTGCATATGTCTCATATTAAGGGTATTTTCCTAATAGTAATAGCATTATAAACCTGCCTACTTTGCTATTGAGTTACCCTATTTAGGATAATTTGCACAGAAAGACTATGCCTGAGCATGTGAACAAGCATATCATTTTATAACACTTAACATAAAACTTAACACTTATCAAAATCAAAGCAAGCTGCCAGTTTGATTCTAGAACCAGTATTTTTCCACTAAAAAAAAAATCAGTTGTGTTCCTTGAATAATTTATTATCTGTATTTTTGTTTTATTTTCCACATGGAATTGATGAAGAAAAAGTACCTTTTTTTCTAAAGAAAGTTTGGAAGAGTGAAAATTCGCACATGGAAAACAAATGAGCATCGGGAAACACTCCTCATAGCTAATGGCTACTTGGTATGTCGCCAGAATTCATATGGATCCTTAAAATCAAGTAAATTATGCCCGCAGTGATAGCTCCCTTTGCTGGAGTCCCACAACAACCACCAAATGGTGGAGCGAAGCTGAACTGCCAAGTTTCATTTTTCACCTCCAGATTCCTTTCAATTAAGTAGGTTCGTTTGCTGCAGAAGGGCCTATGCATATTTTATGGTCCCAGCCCCTCTCTCAGGTGCGCTCGCAGCCGCCGTGCCCGGGCACGCGTGTCCTCACTCAGCCCCTCTCCCACTCCACTCCCGTCCTGCCTGCGCTGGGCAGCAGCTCCTGGAGGCACAGCTGATCCGTGCCAGGGTGTGGAGGCAAAATTCAGAAAGGAATGGCAGCAGTGAGAGCACCCAGACACGGGTATCTTCTTTAAACAGCCTGCTAAATGAAAACGGAGAG
Source organism: Hypocryptadius cinnamomeus (assembly GCA_013400635.1). Taxonomy (NCBI): domain Eukaryota; kingdom Metazoa; phylum Chordata; class Aves; order Passeriformes; family Zosteropidae; genus Hypocryptadius; species Hypocryptadius cinnamomeus. The sequence goes on from VYZP01060107.1 coordinate 91,929, forward strand.
AATGCCAGTTTTGTATAAAAAAGATGAGTTACTCTCCTGTTCTGTTCTTGTGATAAGAGATCACACACTTTAAATGCCTTATTGAACTCAAGGTTAAGGAACCTGCCACTCATCACACAACAGATTAAATAACTGGTGAATTATGTGCTAGAAAAATTAGGATGGATTACACAAATATCTGTTAAGGCTATGATAAATATTTATAAACAATCTTCCTTGCAGAACATGTCTCTGTCATTCATTTCACTGCAATGAAAAACCTCGAACAATGGAACTAATGACTACATTGTTCCAAAGTTAAGTACTATATCTAATAAGGAAAATAATCAAATGAGCCAAATTCTTTATGAACACAACAGTGAAGCAATTAAAATAAATGTGATTTTCCAGATCAAAACTTCTGGCTGTTAATTGCTATATGGCACCTATCCTAGTCATATGAGTTTCCCTTGCAGCTGTTTTTATTTTATGATACATTTTGAAATCCCAGGAGCCTAGTCCTGGGATCTGCCATACAGACAGTTAGCCTGAAAACCAGGATGCTTATCAAGTGTTTATAATCTGGGTAGATGAACTCTCAAGGCAGACCTCTGAGAACAAGCACTTTCTTGCCATTTGCATTTTGTTTGCAATGTGTTTCCAATGAAGATAATTTATTGATGCACACTTGTGGGGCTGCAGCACGTGGGTTCTCTGCCATATGCAGGCGAGCAGAGCATGAGGCATGGGGAGCAGGAGGTGTTCCTGCCTCCCCCGTGCTGGGGGCTGAGGCCACCACAGATAATGTGGTACAGGGGCTATGATGCACTAAATACAGACACAATTCTAATTCTCTTGGGTTTTATTTTTTTTGCAGATTGTGCCATTATGGGTGTTTGGGTTGAGGAGCAATGGGACAGGAGGGCTGCAGCCTCTGCAGGGGCAATGAGCCTAATTAACATACAACACATGACCCCCTGAGCTGGAGTGCACATGGAAACCTGGCAGAGTCCAGCCAGCTTATTCTAAGCTGTGTTTCAGTATCTGTGGGTTATTAATGAGATTAAAGAACTCGGTTACAGGCAATGACAAATGCTGTTTGTCCAACATTAAGCAGATATTGGCATCCTAAGGTGCAACTCAGGAGTCAATGAGCTCAGCTATTGAACAAGCTAAAGCCATGAGCAATATGATATTGATTAGACAACTGGTATTGCCTTTACCCGCTTAGTTTTATTGGGTGAGGCTACATGCAATGTGTTTTTATCTGGGAAACTTAAGGAAAATAATTAAAACTGTTGCAAGGAGACCCTAGCAGCCTTTGTGATTTTCTTTTTAAAGATTACAGATGTCTTGTCTTCTGTCTTTAAAACTGCATATACTCCATCCCCACCTTCCAAAAGATCAAGGGTAATAATAATAACAATGAAAATACAGTATTCTGGAATTTTTCTACATGCCTCAAGAGAACTTTAATATTTTCCAGGAAGTGTTTTCTGACAACAGCCGCCTCTTCTACTGTTCCTTTTACCCTGCTTGCATTACCAGTGCTGCTGGGGCCAAGTTAAAATGGTGTCTTTAAATGTGAGGCCTTTGCTGCAGAAAACACTTTTGCTAACCAAAACCACGTAGCATTCAGCTATCCTTCACAGTCTGCAATTTCCCCTGCTCTGTGCAATTCCTGCTTTCCCCTTGCCATTTCCAGGCAGTGCCAATGCCAGCATTTAGTTTTGCTTTGCAGATAACAGGAATTGGTAAAAACTTGAGCTTTAGGTCAAGTTAGTCTCACTTCAAACTGTGATGCTGGACAGTGTGTGTGGTGCCAGTGTGGGGGCAGCTGTTTCCTGGGTGGCTTTTGGGCCATGTCTCCCAACCTGCCCAACCTGGCTGGGCAACACCCAGGGCTCTCCCACCTCTCAGGGATCTGCTTAGGTCAGGACCCCAGGTAGCCTCAAACCCCAGCTAAAACACTTCTAATGTGGAGGCCAATGGGATACTTCAGTTATTAATCTTTACATTCTTACTTCTGGATCCTGACTCAATGAGCTCAGCCACAAACCTCTGGGGGAAAGGAAGGCAGGGATATAGCAATAGCATCCCTGGAGAAAATGTCCTCTTATGTTCTTTTTCCCATCATTTGCATACCCTTTCTCTAAGGGTTTTTTTTTTTTTTTTTTTTTTTTTAAATCCCACAGCACTATCATGTTTGCCAGCCCCAACATCACGTTCTTCTCTTTCATCAGAAGACTGACTCATAGCATCTTTCAATTTGGACTCAGTTCTTTTTTTTTTTTTTTCCTGTGGGACTTTGGCCCAAATAACACAACGCACAAAGCATCTGCCCAGACTTGACACGCAGCGGGGCATCGCCCAGCATGGGGGTGAACCAAGACCCATATTTTCACCATCTTTTTGCCCCCAGGAATTTTTCTGTACTGAGACTATCGTACCTGCATTTATGTGTGGCAGTTTAGCATTTCCCCTCCCTCCACGGGTGACAGCTGCTTTCTCACTCTCCAGGCTTCTGAGCATGGAACTGTTAATGCTTTTTCTCCAGCCTGATCCATGCCCAGTGCTCCAGCACTGCTGCCAGCTCTGCTTCCAGTTTGTAAGGCCACTTCTCACAGCTACTGCTGCTCCCTCTGCTCTTGAACCTGATGCTTTCCACCTCCAGGCTCTGCAAGGAGAGGCACGAGGCAGGATGTGTGGAGTGCCTGGAGGAGTGGGTGAACGGCTTCTGGACCCACAATCAGAGCAGCTTCTCCATCTGCACCACGTCCCGGGAATACAAAATGGCACCGAGCTGTACTTCTGCTCATTAGATGTGGGCAAACTTGGCTAGAGCACGAGTGCAAAAGCTCATCTTTCTTCAGCTGCTTGTAATTCATGCTTGAGCAAGAACATTATTTGGGGCTTAAGTCAGATTCCTCTAAGTAGGTCACAATTCTTCTTCTAGACACAAATTCCTGCCTCTGACTTCTCAGAAACAGGGATTCTCAGTCTCTCCTGATTTGTGTAACACCTCAGGTGCCCTCTTATCATATTTATCAGCTCATCAAATGAATCCACAAAACAGTTACTAACTTGCTGCCTGATAGCGTTCAGACTTGGAAAAGTTCCTTTGCCTTGGTTGGCAGCCATTTCTCTGGCTCATTTGCATGGCTGATTTTTCCCATTTTAATGATGTTTTACTGTTAGCCCTGCAGCCAGGTAAAAGGATGTAACCTGCATCTCCTGTGGTCAGTGCATCAATGAAAGGGCAAGAGGCTGCAGAGAGGCCCAGGAACTTCCAGTCCATATGGGGCTTGCTCTCTGAAACAGATGCAATGCAGTCAATGCTATAAAACAGAATTAATTTAAGTGGTATAGAGATTGATTCCCCAAATCATGACAGCATGTGTTAGACATTAGTCTTATTTTTTTGTACAGCACTGTGAGGGGCTTGGACACATCCAATGCTACAAGGAGGGAGATAAAATAATGCAATGAGATATAGACTAGAGTAGAAGACTACAGCACAATATAACACAATACAAGGATGGCATATTGTGTACAAGGACTGACAGGGTATGGATTTAAGACATTTCTGCAGCAGAGTTCTGCAGAGAGCTTGCCCTGCTGTTGTTGAAAATTGTGATTTTCTTGTTTCAAGTTAAAAGAAAGATAGAGAGGAAGAGAGATGTTTTAGCAGAGAGGTTTTAGCCCCTTCAATAGAGGATAAATTTCACCTTTAAAAATAATAGTGGGAAGTATGAACCATGCAAACACTGCAATGCCACACTAGAGAGACGTGGAAGTGGAGACTTACAGGTAAATAATGTTTTTTTACCAAAGTTGTCTGGCCAGGGGAGACTATCCATGGGGGTGGAGAGCTCTGATTAGAAGACATATGTTTGGACATTTATCTGCATCATGGTCCCAGATGTTTTTTGTTCTTCGATTGCCACCTTGGTGTGCAGTGGTAAAATGCTGGCACTGGATCACAGACACGTTCTGTGGTCACCTTTGTACCACCAAAATGCACTGGAGTGTCATTTCACAATGGAATACTGGCTTTTATGTTTTATTTTTTTGTTTCTGTGAAGTTAATTTTCACTTCCTCTTCTGAAAACAAACAAAATGTTAAATGTCTAATTGAATAGACTGTAGGAAAAGCCGAATGGGAAGACTGAGCATGTGAACTTCTGTGAAGCAAATGCCTTTGTTTCCAAACAGTCTATTGATAGAAATTATTTGACATTTTCCTTCCACAGGGGCGTTAACAATTATAATTTGCTAGTACATACATCGTGAGTACTTTCAGATTTTGAACAGAACATCTGTTGGTCAAAGATGAAAAAACCTTGAAAAAAAAAATCTATTTTTCCAGGGTTATGAATCTAACAGCATCACAAATTATCTCTAGGAAAACATTTCAAAAGCCTGAACTTGCACTTATGGAAAAAGGAACACAGATAGAGGAAACAGATAAATATGCGTTGTGTTAGTAGGCTTTGTTTTCTGAAATGATATATTGTTCCGGAGAAGCAGTTAACAAACAAATTACTGTCTGTGTCCAATACAGCCAGATCTTTGGTTCCACTGAACAGATGTTGAGGTGAAGCAGATTAAAGCTTAATTCACAATAGGGCTGTACCACAGGAAAGGTGCCCTAAGTTTATCTATTGTTAAATAATATAATTTATCGTCTTAGAGGGCTACAGAGCAATTTCTGTTCCTTTTCTACTTTTTGAACAAAGATTTATAACATAGATAATCCCCAATTTTAGATATTTGCTGCAGGTTATATTTGAAAGAATTTCCCAAAAGACTGATAACCCCTTTTTTCCCCTTAACCACAGTCAAACCAATGAACTAATATGATGCCTGCTTCAAATAAATGTATTTGCTGCCTCTGTGCATGATAAGTTTTCATTTAGTCTATGATCAGCTGACAGTATGCAAGTTTGCAGATACCAGTAATTGAATACAGATAACCTTGGTTGTTGACCTATGCAGAGCCATGACTGTCTAGTTTCCATTGTTTCTGTTTTTGCTAGTTGACACAAAACTGATGTGGGCTGAATTTATATATTAGCCCTCCATTATAGTGGGAATTGCTTATCGTTATGGATGGATATTGCAAGAAGTTTCTATTTATTTAACCTAATAAGAAGGCAAAAAAGGAATGTGATTGGGCCAACTCAGGAACAAATTTAACCCTTAGCAACCTGGCTAGTTTCTGCATAGATAACAGGGCATGGAAAGGACATCTGTCTTGTTTCTATTTTTTTACAAATTGATTTTCTTTTTGGTTGGAGGGATTATATTTTTTTTCTAGCAAACAATGCCATGAAATATTGAAAAACTGTTTGAAGTTGAGGGTTGTGAAGGAGCCAAGCAGTGCTGGATATCCAAATCCTCTTGGCTTCTGATAGCAGTAGACAGCTAATTCTGCTAGACTTTGTTGAGTGCCCAGTCTGAAAAGACTAAAAGGTAGAGTTTGCCAAGGGATGAAGAGGGCAGTGGCACCCTGTGAGAGCTGCCTGCTAAACACAGCATGGTCTTCAAATCACACACCAGAAGCTGCTCCTCTGCAGGTTGCTGCTGTCTCCACCTCGTGTACATTGCAGCCAGGACAAGACTCCTTTGGTTGTTTGCAAGGGTTGTGATGAGCTTGGTTTGCATTTCACCCTGGCTGTGATTAGTTGTGAGTGTTCCAGTTACCTATGAATTTATTTAGATCCAGAATGAGAATTCAGGCTTGCGAATTCAGTGATTATTGTAACCTGCTGACTTGAAAGGTACATTGCAGCAGCCTGGGAATGACTGACCCACTGGCTGCAGGAGGGCAGCAACAAAAAAGAGAGGCATCTG
>VYZP01060107.1:102763-115263 GCA_013400635.1 Hypocryptadius cinnamomeus
CAGCCAACCCAGGGGCTGATGTGGCTGTGCAGGACAGGAGCTCCAGGGCAGTTCTGGTGCACAGAAAGGGTTGTTCAACAAGCTCAGTGTGCTCTGCCAGGGGTTATTCTGCTATATAAAATAGGCCTCTTAGTTACATTTAGTATTTCCCTACTTTTCTGTGTAAAGACAGTACATAACTGTGGTGTGAGGTCACCTGGGGCCCAGAGGTCAGAGCTCAGGGGCTCCACAAATGAAAGGTTAGAGCTCATGTTTTGGGCAACGACACACAGGAACCAATAAACCAACATCAAACCCCCCCCAGCTGGGTTTTTGTCCACCTCTGATGCACTGATCCATAAGAATTCCCTGCTCTGCAGTGCTACAATTGTAAACAGTCAAGATACAGAATATTAAATAGAAGTGAAGGCACATTAACCCACTATCATTACAGAAAACAAATGTGCAATGTACCAGCCTCATGAGAATAAACACTTTGGGTGGGTGTTATATTTTTCTAGTAGATAGTAGAAAAATAAAAATGCAGTTTGCAGGTGAAGAAAATTAGTCACATGATCAGCTGGATGGAAAGGAAGACACAGAGGAACAGAGAAAGTGCATGTAAAATAGGAAAATATATACAAGAATATTTTACCTTTATTTTGAAGAGACATTGCTGTTTTAAAATTACTTAATATTTGTAATTATCCCTCAGCCTGTGTAGATCTCTACAGATATGCATGTATCACTCCTATGCATGCATCTGAACAAGCTGAACCACAGCTGATGTTTCTCCTCAAGGTGAGGTGAGAAAAAGGAGGGTGCAAGGAGCCTGGGGCAGAGCTGTGGGCAGCTCCAGGTGCCTCAGCCTGAGCAGCTCATGAGATGCCCCAGACAGGGCCTGGTGGAGCAGTGGGGAATTGCCCAGTGTGTCTCTCCCCCTGCAGCTCCCCTGTGTGCTGGGCAGCCCATTGCCCTGCTAAGCACCTATGCCTGTGTCTAAGAAGGATGGCAAGGGGGAAGATGAAGAGGAGAAGGGGTGGGGAGGAGATGTAACATGTCCAGCCTAGAGATCAAATTTGGGGCAACCTTCAGCCCTTACCTCCTAATTCTACATCCTGTCTTTCCTTGCACCTCATTACTCACAGGGCTGTCAAATCTGGACTCCAGCCTGCTAGATTAAGGACTGCAAGTTTATTTAAAAGGAAACAAAACAAAAACACACCAGTTTTCCTCATTACTGGCAGCCATCAGGATGGCTCTCTGCAGGACCACACAGGGAGCAGAGGCAGTGGCATGCTGACAATTAGCTGGCCCGTCAGCACGAGCTTGGAGCACTGCAGGGTTTGGATGCTGCAGAGCATTTTCCAGCACTAACAAGGAGCTGGGCAGTCTTTGCTGGTGCACAGTTTTATAGTGTGCCACTCTGCCCCAAATCCTCCTGGAGCCAAGCCCTGTTCCAAGGTCACTGCCTGCCTGGGGGTGTGCAGCCCCCCAGTTCTGTGGGGACTCCAGGGGAGAGGAGATGGTGCCCAGGGGTGCATGCTGGTACCTGCTGGTAGCTGCTGGGCTGCTCACCTGCACTGTGCCGGGGGTGGGCACAGCTGCACAGTGCCTGAGGATCCAGTCAGGGTATAAGAGAGCCACCTCCACACAGGGATGCTGCCCTGAGACATCAGGGCAAGGAATCAGCCACCTGGGCTGTGGCTGAGGGTCTTGGTGTGGGATGGGTGGCCCCTGTCCAAAGAAATTGGAATAGGATTTCACTTTCCTTCTGCTTCATTGCAAGGCACAAACAGGCTCTTTTGAAGATGTCTGGCTGCATTTTGCATTTTTTTTTCCTAGACTTGAGTTGATGAGTGTTGCCCAGAAGAACAATTATGTCCTGAACAAAAATGGGGAAATTCTTATGCGTAAAATTCAGCTGAGCCATGACCCATAAAGGACCTCACACAGCTGATACTGTGTCAAACAATCAAGTTACACAATTCAACTGTACAAAAATAACAGATGCAGTTAGTTTAACTCACTAAAAATGCTAAACCTATGAAGGGACATAGAACATTTAGTCATCTTTGAAATCAGAATGTGGTGATTGCACTCACATGTGCCCACTCAAACAAACTGCACCCCCACAATAAGAATTCCTCACATGCCAGCTGCCCAGGACTTCAGGAATGCCCCTCAGCCTGGTTGCCTGGAAAAGATGCACTGAGCAGACTCCAGGTAAGTCAAATGGCTATTTGGATGCATCATTTTGTTGAACTCTGGCAGTTTTAAACTCAGACTAAGCTGTATCTTGTTCTGTGACTAGGTAGACAATGTCATATCACTGATGAGATGAAAGTATTTTATTTTTGACTAACTCTGCTTATAACTTGAACTGTGGAGAACTCCTAACCTCCACTTAGAGAGTGAGGTTCTCAAGGTGTACAAACCCTGAGCAAAGATCAGCACACACACACACACACATACTCTCCTGTGTATAAATACATTTTAAAATGTGTCGGCACACACTGAATCTGTCTGCAAGGACGAGGCAGATCTAGGCACCGACCTCTAGTTGATACTGAACACAAAACGTGGCTCTACATGTGCACACAAAGCAAAGTGTAATTTGTCTCAGGGAAGTCCTGTGCCTTTTCCCCGATGCGGTTCAACCCCAGCTCGCTGACTGCCTGGGCTGCTGCTACAGCTGCTCAGGCTCTTGCATGCCTTCAGGCTTTCATTCCAAGAGCACTTCTGGTGCCAGAGGGTTTTGGCAACAGTTATAATGTGAATGATTACTTCCACTGAGGAAACCATCGGTGATAACAGTGATGAGAAGGTGTGTGTGGTGTAAACCACAGCTTGCTGAGGGCATTAGAGCATGGGGGTATGCAAGGACAGGCTCTAGGTGCTGCTGGCGAGGAAGCTGCTCTGCAAATGAAAGAATGGCATGCTAGTAGGGGAGTGAATGTGTTAAGCAGAGTTTAACCCCTTAGCAGCTCTGTGAATAAAATGTTTCCAGACTTGGCCTGAGCTAGGTGTTCACTCAGCTAATGAAAATGCTGTACCCCTCTGCCTAACTAACCTGGTGTATTCACCAGGCATGGTTGTGAAAGGAGATATATTTTGGCCACTTCTGTTGTCAGGTTGCCTAATACCAATGTGGACATTATAAACCCAAGCAGATGAATTTAAATTTTATTTTCTTACCCAGCTGCCCAAGCCAGCTTACATGCTGATCAGTATCTGCTGCAGCCTGGGAATAATCTGGCCCCAGCTCCTCGGGCAGGGAAGTAAATCCTTACTGACATCAATGAACTGAAAAATTCTGAGGTCTGGCAGTGACAAAGGGAATAGTGAATGAAAGCAGTATTTCCTTATATTGATCTACCTTTCCTGCTCATCTACTAATAACGTTGGCTGTTTACCCTCTGTAATAAGCTGTGATAGGTGCTTTCATTGGCCTTCCTTTCCAGTCCTCCCAGTATGCAGGAAACAGGGAGCCTCCAAATAAAGGAGCTGGCTAGAACCACATAAAATTAAACATATTAAATATTTTAAAGTTTGCAATTCAAGCACTTGTGTGATTGATTGCATATTTAGATCTTGATTTTACTCCAAAGATTTTCTCCACATGATATTTAAAGAGTCTTGAACCCAGTATACCAGACAGGGGAACACATGGGAAGGGAACCCTTCTACAGTCATTTTCTGGGTTTTTGGAGATTCCTCTACATGGGGAACTCAGGGAGACACCAGTATCTTTGTCTCACGTCTATATTCCTTACCATTGAAGGGCGTTGGATTTTAACCCACTTTTTATATTTTTGCTTTGACTGGTACTTCTCAGGCTTGTATTGTGCATCAATGAGGGTAGTAATGTGTGCTCATTTTATCCCAAAAGTAAATTCTTTGTTAAGTTACCAGAGATTTGTCACATTTTAAAGATATGGGACTGCTTCTGAGTAGCACCTACACACAGGATGATTCCCCAGCCTGAAGAAAGTGCAGATGACAAAAAGTGGGTACAGCAAAGGTTTAGAAAATCAAGAGAGTATGGAAATAATTATTTGGAACAAGAATTTAAGAACTCAGTGCATGGTCATATAACATGGAGTGAAATTGTGGAATTAAATACCCCTGGATTTTGTGGATATCAAAACTTTACATGGCCTTAAAAACTGATTATGCAAAGTTGTGGAAGGGGAGGTGAGGGAAAATCTATCAGAGACTATAAAAAATAATCAGGATACCAGCCCTGGCTCAGTAAATTGGAGCTGCTGGGTTCAAGAAGCTGGAAAGTTGGGCTACAGAAGCAGCAGCATCTAGACACCCTTTTCTGGTCTCTTTCATAAGTGTCTGCTGCTGGTGGAGAAGGAGCAGTACCTTCCCTAGACAGGACAGCTGCTCTAGTCCCATGTATAGTGTAGCTCAGGCTCAGTTTAAAAAACCAAAACAATTAACTCCAGAGAAACACAGATACATACCTCGTTAACAGCTTGGGTGGCTGCTCCCCTGGGAAGTGAAGATGTGTGTGTGTCCTGAGGAGTGGGAAGCTGAAGTTAAGCACGCCTTGACAGGGAGCTGTATTGTGCTGTTCAGCAGGGATCCTTAATGCTCATAACAAGAGGAGTTGGTCTTTGCTGAAGGAAAAACCAGCACAAGTTAGAGGACATTTTTTTGGGAAGATTCTACATTTCAGTTTATTTCAGTTTGATACAAATTAGAGAAGAAATAGTTCTACATGTAGACTAAATCTCCAGCACCTGCAGGCTCTGTCCTCTCAGCTCACAGGCTGCAGTGTCCTGGCCACAGGCCCCTGCTCAGCTCAGGCGGAGCCAGACAGCTTGAAGTGATGATATTTTAAATACCCTCAAGAAGAACAATTGGAGCCTGCCCCTCAGACACCACAGATGACTAGGTATGTTCACTTAAATGAATAGTATTTAAATTATACTAGTTTTTAAGAGTTTTTGCAAATGGGTCACAGTTATGCAAATTCTATGAATAGAAGCCAATTAAATCCAAAAGTGAAATACAGAACCCAGGCAGCCAAAAAAAGAGGTCAGTACATAAAACCTACTCTGCTGTGCTCATATTTCACCTTTTTGCATTTTGCTGGTGTAATAGGAGGGTCCTATGTGAAGGTGAGGATGTTGTTTCCTTCCTTTTCATACACAGAGTAAGACTTTGGTCAATAAATATTAATTAGAAAATGTATTTAATCTAGAGTACTTTCTCATGGTGCTGAGGTCTGGATGTGAGTTAGAGGACAGAAAAGCTAGACACTCAAACCTGAGGCAGAATGAGAGATTGCAAAGAATGTAGCTGTATGCCAAGACCAGAGCTAGCAAAGGCAGACTAAACCAAATGCATTTGAGATAATTCACAAGGATAGGACTACCAAGAAAAATATACACATTAGTGAAATCAGAGATTTAGGTGACTCTGAAGAAAGCCTTCACTTTATCACAGTTGCCATTCCAGTAGTTCATTGGGCTTTTTCCCAATAGTAGTTTCCCATGTTTATTTTGGCACTTCTGGGGAAAATGTCAATGAGAGAACTACTGTTAGTGTGCCCTGCTGTGTGACTTTGAGTTATTCCAGTACCACAGCAGCTACTTTCCAACAGCTTAACATTCAGATACTGGGGGAGTTCACTCAGTTCTTATAAATCTGTATAGAAATTTTATTAACTTACACCTTTTTTTATTTGGTGGGCCACCTACAAAATGAAAACAGATTGCTTACATTTTTTAAAGATAGAAGAAATTTTTTTTTAAGTGAATAAAAAGATATGCCTTTCTGGAAAGTTTAAAGTGCTAATCTCTGAAACAGTGGCACTGGGATATTCATTTGTTTTTTGGAAAATAAACAAAAACAATGAAACAGACAGACATGCAAAACCCCACAAGCCAATTGTCTCCTTATTGGATTTTCCCCCCATCTTTTGTTTGCATTAAGAGAAATATGTCACCACAAAAAGAAATTTTAAAAAAAAGGATGGGTGCAAAATTAAGGCACAAGGTTGGCACTTGGGAGATCTGGTTTCGGTTCCTGGCTCTGTCAAACATTTCCTATGTGACCTTGTAAATGTCACTTTTGAGCATGTAAAACCATCTGGCCTGATCTAGTGAAACATGTATTTAATTTTAAGATGCAAGTAGTTCCACTTACATCTCACACGCTTAAATTTAAAGACATGTTTACATGCTTTGCTGGTCGGGAGCCACCACGCTCAGCCTCTTGCAGGGAGCAGGATTCCCCCTCTGCCTCCAGCATCCCAGCTGCAGAGCCAGGGTGAGGAATTCTTGGTCTCTTTGGCTCCAAGCTCTCCTAAGCAGAGGCAGTGACTCCCATGTGCAGCAGCAGCACAGTGGGGTTTCCATTCCGAGGGCAGGAGCAGTGCCTAGAACTGCTGTGGATAAAAGCTGTAAATTCAGATGCCTTCGTTGTAAATAAAAATCTGCATTTAGGCACTGAAACACTGGCCTGGTTTTTCAGAGTTGCTGAGCAACCAACACGCTCATCAGGTTAAGAACCCAAAAATGTTTTGTGGTTCAGAAAATTAGGTCACTTATTTGGAGGCTAAAAATAGATTTTGAACCCCAATTTCAAAACTTGAAACTTTGCCTTTATGCCTTAAATGCACTGTAAATATCCTGTCCCTTGCCATTATAGTTAGCCATAGACTCCAACTTCATATAAAATTCAGATTCAGAAGCAAAAATACCCTCATTTAACCATTTCACTGTTAGCTAAATGTAATTAAAAGAGTAGAATTCCACTGAGACATTTTAAATAATGTATATAATATACATATGTGTGTACACATGTTTTTAATGTACATAGTATATACAATGTTATTTTATGGCATAGCAGATGTTTCTTAATTCCCTGACACCATGCACTGGAGTAAGATTATGCCAGCCTATTTTATTATGAATAATGTGCTTGCTCTGTCATTAAGTGGGTTATTAAAGACATAAACAAAGTTTTATGCCCTGCTTTTCAACAGCTGTTGGTGGTCTACAAAGTGATAATCCCGCTTTCAGCAAATATTCTTAGGCTTAAAATAAAATAAATAGATTTCATAGGCAACCAGTTGACTCATGAGTGGGCAGATGGTAACTCTGTGACATCTCCAGTGTCACGGAAGCAGCAATGGCATTATTTCTAAGAGAAGCCCTTCGAGCACAGGCTGGGAATGAGATGGCTGCTCCATACATCATTTCTTCCTCCAACCACACAGTAACTTCTCTGCTAAGCAAACAAGCCTGACTGGCATTTATTTCAGCAGCAACAGCAGGGGAGGAAAAATTTAAAAGCCAATGTTTATTTTAAATAAACAAATAATCATGTCTCACACACACACACACACACAAAAATCCAGTACATGTGACAATAGCTGATTTTTCCCTTCCTAATGAACTATGTGGCAAAGCCACAGTTTCAAATCCTGTAACCTCAGCTTTGGAGAAAATCATCTGGCTGGGTTGGGTAACTTCAAACAAAAGGGTAGACGGGACAGTAAAGGTTAGGTATTCGTGCTCCACCACGGGCGCGGTAGCTGTTAATTTAAACGGATGTGACCCATACACGACAAAGCTCCAAAGGTGTGTGGGGAACAGCGTTTATTCTTATAAATAGGACTGATGCCAGGTCAACCAGTCCCCCTTGCTTTGGACTTCCTAAAGAAAACAGCTCCAGACAGCTGAGCAGAAGAGTTATGGAGAGTGCTGAGATAGGAAATATCTACAGTTCCTGATATATGATGATTGGCCCCGGGAATGAGGAAGCCGAGAGACGAAGGTAGTGCTACAGGGTGCTAAACTGTACGGTGCTAATGTACACAACAACATCCTCATACAAGCAGATGTTTAAAAAAAAAAGGGAGGGGGGATGGAAATTGTATTTAGACCACGTTGCACTTACCCTAGGGAGGAAAACTAAAAAAAGAGAGAATGTGGAACCAATTTTCAAGCTTGAGCAACTGAAAGTCTATTAAATGATTCTGTCATCAACATGAGATGAGAAAAAAAAGTAATAATTTATACAACAAATTAGGTAATTGTAGCTGCACGGACAAATGATATTTCTTCCCTGATAACTGAATAAACATTGTTACAAGAGGAAGGTTATAAGGAAATAGCCACTTTAGTGAACTACAAGCACCAGGTCTCCTGCTTCTGTTCATATTAAAAGATAGGCATTGAGGACTGAGCGACACATATGCTCCGGATCACAAATATTTTGATTTACTTTGTTCCTTTTTTTTTAGGAAGCATATTTGACTTGTTAAATATGGGCTCGGCATCATATAACTAGAAGAAATCTCAGCATGATTACTGCATCATGCCAAACTCAAGTGAATTTATTTTCTAAGAGATAGCAATATAAACTGAAGGAATTACAGGAACAATATGGAAGCCATACAGTTTACTTGTTTGACTCTATTTGACTCTATCGTTTTCTTAATTATGAGCTGCATAGAAAGTAACAAAACAAACAGCACAAACTTGTAGCAGATGCACAGAGAAAATAAATAGTGGGAACAGAGTAGAGGCAAATTGGGGTAATGTGGGGTATAAGACAATAACTCCTGGGTTATCATTATTAGTACTGGAATAATGCAGTGGTCAGCCAGGGTCAGTGGAAGGACCAAGAGATCAAACTCAAAAGCACTGAAAACCCAGTGTACAGCGCACATGTGGGAATGCACAGATAGAATGGTTAAATTCCTAAGTTTCAGGGCCTTCACATTTTTATTTTCTTTTCTGTCACAGACTTCCTGTGGGATACTGGGCAAGTCACTTAATGACTTTTACGCCTTTGTATTGTTCTATTCAAGATTATACTGGATTTTGCCTGTGGAGACCAGGCCCTTAGTGCCAGAAATCTTTCTAGAAGGGTCACTGTTGGAGTAAAATTTCTTTAAAAACTTAACCTAGGAATTTGCAACACGCAGTACTGACCTCAAAACTCACTACCCTTTATATTAGTACAACTCTGTACAGATTTACTTGGCAGGGTTCTTCTAAAGAACAAGCCCAACTAAGAACTCACCTTCCTTGGGGAAAAAAGAAAAATTCAGTTCCCTGGCCAGGGAATGAATCTCCCATGCAATGATGCACTAGCCATGTGTGAGGAGGTGGGTGTAGAACAAGGCTGAGTTAAGGGTTTGGTTGTGTGAGCTGTTAAATCACTGCCCCGTCAGCAGCACCACGCGTGTGCTCAGAGATCAGCACTTGCCAAGGGCTGTGCTGGCAAAGAGCTCAGCTCCCTGTGATCAAGGTTGGCTTTGAGAGACTGAAACGAGAGGAGAGAGAATGTGAAAAGATTTCTGCTAGGATCAATTTTCTGTCTGTCTTTTTATGTATGCTTCCATCTATTTGAATACATGCATGTGCGTAAACAGAGCCAGTCCCCATCCCCCCATGTCTGAAATGAAAAATAATAAAAATATATTTACATAGCTGAAACATTAGGCTATTAAAAAGCTACAGTCAGTATAAGAGAGGGGAAAAAATTACAAAGAATGATTTGCATAGCAAACACATTTCACAGCTGTTTTGGACAAATGCCCTTGGTAAATATGTTTAAAGTCATGTACAACAAGAATATTTTATCACAAGTAACCATGTTTTAATAAACACTTAGTCTTTTTGTATTTCATTCTTTCTCATCATAATAATAGAAATATAACACCATATATCACTGTAAAACACATTTCCACATAAATGCTGATAAGCACAAAATATTTTTCATCATTTACATTTTAACTGTAATAATATATGGCAGGATTAAAGCTGCATCCATCATGTGTCTAACTAACCTTGCTGTAATGAATTTTTAAATGTAATGGTTTCTGTCACAAAGTAAAATCATACATAATATCTTTTGACACAGTATGCTGGTATATGCAAGGTTTTTAAATGTAAATGCAACTTCATTTTTAATTAGATTTATAAACTCGAATCACTGTTTACTATAAACCAAGGGGTAAGTAAAAAGGGTCTGGGTCTGTGTCAAGCCTGCAAGTTTTTTCAAGTGCCTTTCTCACAGCAAACATGCACATCCAGCATGTAGAAAGCGAGTCGCACTGGAAACAAAGGATTATCAAAATCATAGGGAACTAAAGCTCTTTAGGCTGCCCGAAGGGCCTCCTCTGGTAGCCCGGGTGCCCGGCCGGTGGCAGGGCTGAGGCTGGGGCTCTGCCCGAGAGATGAGGACTGGCATGTCCCCACACAGCCCCCTTCCCCGGCGCTGCTTGAAATAACAAATAATCCGGCTCACAAGAGGAGAATCATTAAAAATAATTTGCAGGAGCTTTCTGTTCTGCGAGCCCTTTTTTGATACAATATTTCCTTCAGTGATTATCGCTGTGGACATGTTCCTGCCATATGGATGGGAGCCGGGCGAGGAGGCGGCTCAATACCTGAGTGGTTAATTAAGAGCTGTTGCTGGGCCACAAGAAGCAGGTTTGAAATCCCTCTTCACTCACCGACAATGAGTAGCTTTTTTAGCAGCAGAAGTCACTGGGGACAGCCAGAAGCGCAGGGTAATTATTTGAGATAACATAGAGCTGAAGAGCGGGCGCGTGTGTGCGCGGGTGCGTGCGGGGGTGCGCGGCTGCGGGGGAGGCACCTCCGACAGGAGGGCAACAGCACAGAAAAGTCTATAATAAAAAGGTCAACATCTCCTATTTTTCTGTACAGTGTCGGCAGTCTGCAATGCCTTTTTAGAATGAATGACAATGGATTTATCTTTTTTTTTTCTTTTTTTCCTCTCTTTTTTAAACGAATCTAATTCTATATTCAAACTTTGCAATGGTGAGTGCAGGTCCTGGAGGCCAATCTGGATGAGCTGTTCTCACTTTATCAGCGCAGATGCTGAAATGACTTTGAATGCGTTGTTGCAAAATAGCAGTAATTTCAACATTAACTCGTGTAACCCTGTGCTCTCAAGAACAAAGAAAAAGCAGTGAACTGAAAGCCATGAATGAAATGAGGAAAGTCCGTAAGTTCTTAGAAATTTGGGGCTAGATTCTTAGCAGGATATATCTGCTTACTACCACAGGAACAGGGAACACTATTTTGGCTGTAAATGAGCAGCTCATCCAAACCAGCTGCAGATCTGTTTTTTGGCCACAATATTGCTTGTGGGCAGGGATGTCTAGGTTATTATTTATGCCATTTAAAACATAAACCAAGGCTCAAAGGGACAGTAATTTCAGGGATGATCTTGCTGCAGTGTATCCCACTCATTATTTTTCTCAAAAATGTAAAAAAAAATGAGAACTTTCAGAGGCTATATTTTCGTAAATGCTTCATATCCCAAATACTTATGAAGTCAAGTTGCCATTCAATTCCAGCACTGTCAAATATTTTATACAGACTCTAAGACCTGGTGAAAACTGAAGACAAGCTGTGTAGTAATCCATGGCAGTACTACATTTTTTTCTCAGATCTGCAGAAGAGAATATGAACATCCCTTTCCTCAGTCATCTAATCTCAGTCCATCTACATTGTGAGCTCAAAATACTATTTCCCCTTCTGGTTGTTGTTTGTTTGTTTGTTTTTTTAACAAGCCTTTCTAGTATATTACTGAGCAAATGACAAAACCTCTGTCATATGCTTTTTTGGCATTTCCAGAAAATCCCACATGTGATCTCTAACTTGGAAGGCTTAAATCTCCATCCAAATATGAGCTCTGTGAAGCTCAAATGAATGCTTAGCTTTGTGCTGTGGGGTAAAAATAAATTCAAGAAAGTCAAAAAGACCCTCAACCTCCTCTCCATGCACACCTCTTCGCATCTTCTCAAGTGCTGGGAGATAATTTGCCTGAGCAAGTGGAGGTTTGAACGCACGCTACAGGCTCTTCAAGCACCAAAGGTTTTGCAGTTTTAGGTGTGGGCTCAGCCCCCCAAAACTTCCTATTTGTGGTGTGGGGACCATGTCATACCTGTTCTCTTTTTTACAAAGGCAGATCTTGCAAGCCTTTGATGTTTCCAGAGTGCAAACAATACTGCTCCAGCAGCAGCACTTTTGCCAGTATAACTGTCTCAGCTTTGTTTAGAAACTGCCCAATATGTTAATTATCTTCTTTACCTCTGTGGCATTATACTGTCAAACTGTACAACAGTCTTTAGAAAATAAAAGCTAACACCCTAAGCTGCTGTACCCGGCTCCCATAATATCTATTCACTGACAATGCCTGAGCTGTCAGATCAGAAGAAGCTTCATTCGAATAAAGGTGGGCAGATGTGTGATAATGAGACAGAAGCATACAGATGCTAATATAACTGTTCAGCAGAGCAGGCTCATCTTCGTTAGGCAGACCCAGGTAGCAGCTGCAGACTGTCAGACGCTGGAATGCTGCTTTCTCTTGATTCTCATTTAAGATCAGCTTCGTTCGCTGTCTGTCAGTGAACTTTTCCCTCACAGGAGCCTGGACCCCTAGGTGATCAGTCACATTTCGACATAACTAGATGTCAAAAGAAGTTTAAGTTGTATGACGAACTGTGATGCATT
>VYZP01060107.1:120263-121600 GCA_013400635.1 Hypocryptadius cinnamomeus
TCTGATCTGCGCTTAAGGACACAACTCCAGCTCCTTCCTCTGCCGATGCTGCTCTCCGAGTTGCCATGGAGTCATTGGCTCACTTGGAATCAACTGTCTGCACAAATTACTCATCTTGCTACCAAAAATCCATGTGTAGAGATTGTTATTAAGAATCCAATATTAATCAAGCCATGGTATTGGAGTTGTCATAGTTATTTCCTGCTCTAAGCACAGCAAGTAACGATGTTGTATTATTTCAAATATCACGGTAAAAGAAGTGTGGGTAAATATTAATTTTTTCACGGGAAAAAATTATGTTGCACCTCAATAAATACTGAGGTGTGAAAAGCAATCTGGGAGTATAAGGGAACTGAAAAAAATAATATTTTTCAAGGATCACTCGTTTGCTCATTGGCATGGCTGCCAAACATCTGTACTGTTTTCACTGGGTAAATCCTGCATTTTACAATGGTACTGGAGTATACAAACATTTGGTGTACAGAGTATTGCCACAGAGCCTCTTATGGCTGCAAAGATTCATTACATTTTTAAAACGAAAAATGCATAAGCAAAATGCGTACAATTGCCTTTCAATGCATATTTTTCAAATCTTGTTTTATATGAGAATTTGTTTAAAGCCATTTGGATTGTTTATGTTTATTTAATATAAGACTCTTTAGGCTAAATATATCAAAGGAAATTCAAGTCCCAGTTGCCAGTGCATGAAGAGATGATGCTATCAGTACACACAAATAAATGACAGTCACTTCTTATAGTGAAACTGTTGGGCTACAGGTTGCTAATTCTAAGCCTGAAACTTTAAGGGATTAAAAAACTCCACAAAGTTAATTTTGGCTACATTTCTGTGCTGCTTGCCCCATTCTGGAGTTTTCTGCTTTTTAAAAATTTCTAACCAAGTCTGCTCATTTTGCATTTTTTTTTTCTTTAAACCAGACTTTCTTAAAAAACAGGAAACCCCACCAAGAAACCATTACCTTTCCAGGCACCTCAGTTTAATTTTCAGATTGGAGTCCATATTTGATTTTAGCTGTAAGTGAAAATAAGTATATTGCATTCCCCCTTCATTTGCATGACAAAGCAATCCTGCAGATTAGATTGGCAAAAGAAACAATTCCCTCCCATCTTAGAAGATACACCAGACTGAAAAAATCAGCATGGGTGCTGATTGTTCAAACTTTAACACAGGTGTGTGGGAAACCTTACAGCAAAGCTGCCCTCAGCATACCTGACTGGAGGCAGTGCTGTTTGCCCCCATTTCTGAGCACTGCATTTACAGGCTAACACAGGGAAGGGTACAGTTAAATTAAAAAAAACCCAAAACAACAAGACAACAA
>VYZP01060108.1:229-16112 GCA_013400635.1 Hypocryptadius cinnamomeus
AAAAAAAAAAATTACACAAATACATTCTTCTCAGGCTAAAAACAGAGCCAGTATTAGCAGACATAATTTGAAAAGGTATAATGATTAAACATCAAGCTTTGAGATTACTTGTCAAAACATCAATTTTTGAACCTAGGACTTGTCACCTTTTGAAAATAGCATTCTTGTTCTTTTAGAGGAATGAACACCTCCAACCACAGAAGTTTTAGTAAGAACTACAAAATTTACAAAGGAAAAACAGTTTAGAATCAAAAGAGAAGAAAAGCACAAACTTTAACTACCACAGATGCATCCTCACTGACACCCACATACTCTGCTCTGAGAAACAATTTTCTCAGTCACATCAAACACCTTTGTGGGCAATTCTCTGGAACTGGGGACTTCTTGCTAGTTTTGAAGCCTTTCTTCTTTTTATAGCAGTTTTGCTTTAGTTTTTGCTGGTGCAGATGCAATAAACAAGCATCTGAAAAGGCAAACATCAATACCAGCTTTAATCTACTGTTTTAAGTCCCAGTTCTTTCCATTTGAGGCAGAGACCTGGCTGAGAAGGAAGAGGACTATTAGCTTTATCATTACAAAGTCAATAGAAAACAAATTTTAAAAGGATATCAAATCTTGGTGATAAGGAACATGGAAGGTTGTATGCTCAGTGATCCATACTGTTCCCTGCAAACCAGGTCAGGGAGATCAGTCTTTTCTGCAGATTAGTTTATTTGCTTTAATGCAAAATGAAAACAGTGAAAACAGTCCAGTGAAACATGTAGTTAAAAAACCCGTTTTCCAAAGAACACAGAATTAAATTGCTAGAAAAGTTAAAAAAATTATAGGTCTCATTCAAACTGACCAAACCCAGACACCCCAGAAGCACCTATAACTTCTTCATGTCAGGCTGTTTACAGGTACCACAAGAAATTTCAAACTTAAATCTTGTTAAATCCAAAAAAAAACGAAAAAAGCCCTGAAAAAACAACCTCCTTCTCCAAATACTCACAATGCACATATAAGATAAATAACAAATTCACAACAGTTTATAAACTAGAATTAAAACTTGCAAACCATTCAAAGGTCTGATTTAAGTTGACCAAAACCAAAAATTCAGAGCCAACCTTTAAGGCCTTTACATAATATTTTATGTTGTGTAAAGAGCTCACAGATCTTTACACAACATAAAATCCACCAGATACAGAACATTCAACCAATTGTGAGCAAAACCCTGAGTATAACAACCAGATTTAATCTAATTCAGTAACTTTAAACATGAGAAAATTACTAAGACCAACTAATTGGGCACTTAGTGGACATAAGGACCACGATGACACCACGACAACCCAAATCCTTTTTGTGGCATCATTGCACTCACTCTTAGGAAGCCTCAAGAAGCTGCCAAGGGTTCTTCCCTAAAGTGCCACTGAGGGACAAAAACTGAGACCTGCTTTGGTGTGCCAGTGAGCACCATGAATGCACAACCAGAACCTTACATGAGGTCACCTCTCCAGGCCATCTGGAAAAGAAGAAATATTCTGTATTCAACAGCACAATCCTCTTCTTTTCTATTGCTGAAGTACATTGCTAGCAAGCCTTTTAAAAATAGAAGGATTAAATAAACCTGAAATGTCACAGTGAGTTTTCCAAAGCAAAAAATAATCTACCATATTGTTGCAGCACATGGATGCTTTCAGTGTGAAGTTGAGCCAGGCCATTTCTCACATGCAGGGAGCTCTTGCAAAATGTTTTTTCCCCACACTCTCTCAGGGCTCGTTTCTGCAATCCATACTGGATACCAGAGACCCTCAAAGCAGAAAACCAGATTCACTCCATGCCAGCAAAAGGTCATAGATCTAGAGTTTGGTACTATGGAAACAGAGTTGTTTAGGTTGGAAAAAATCCCTAAGATTTGTAAGTCCAGCTCACAAACAATGCCAAGCCCAGCACTAAACCATGTCCCCAGGTGCCACATCTACACAGCTTTTAAATACCCCCAGGAATGGTGACTCCACCACTTCCCTGGGAGCCCATTCCAGTGCTTGACTGTCCTTTCAGTGTAGAAAGTTTCCATAATATCCCATCTAAGCCTCCCCTGCTGCAGATTGAGTCCATTTCCTCTTGTCCTATCACTTCTTAGCTGGGAGAAGAGACCAACCCACACCTTGCCACAACCTCCTTTCTGGGACTTGTAGAGACATGGTCCCCATGAGCCTCCTTTTCTCCAGACTAGACACCCCCAGCTCCTTCAGCTGCTCTGGTCCTCTGAGACCTGGGTTTGGAAGCAGGAAAAAACACAGTTTTCATTTAGAAGCCAGGGAGGTCACTGATATGCAAGAATTCTGGCAAAGAGCATATGGCTGCTGATAGTTTTTTCTTAGAGAGGATTATCAAATGAGCTTTGGGTCATGGATAGCATGAGTTCCAGGATAATGCATTCAATGATTGTGTCTGTGATTACCAAAATAACATTATATACAAAAGAAATACAATATTTGTACGAACATTTGGATGGAGGCAGACTCAGACTTGCTCTGTCCAAGCTGTAGAGAAAATTGAGCATCAGTTTGCTCTGATACAGAACCCTCATACCTATGATAGCTGGAGGTCCACATCCACACCATCAAACTCTGGCATGGAAAATTGTTCAATCAGCTACCTGATTCCAAGGAAGGGGCAACTGGGCATCATGGGCCATTTACTTGCTCACTTCAACAAAGATTTAACCCAACCCAGCACTTATGATCTGGTTCTTGATTTGCTTTTCATGGCTTAGATTGCTTATTTACCATCCCCTTTAAGAAAAGCAGGGCAGTTCCTTTCCTTCTATTTATTCAAACAAAATTCTAGCTGGTTTCAATTTCAGGTCTGCTGCTCCAGCCCAAAGCCTCATGTGTAGTTCTCAAACATTGCAGAAGAAAGTTTATTTGTGCTGAGATACTTTTCTAATCAAATGGTAAATCCAACATGAACCATTTCTATCTGTCAGTAAGACTTCAATAAGTGTAGATTTGCAATATTCTTGATTTTGTGTCAACTGTCTTCATTTTACTTCTACAACTGTGCATATTATTTACAAAACACACTGCAAAAAATACCTGTAAAACCAACCATGTTTTTATGTGGGGGGGTTCAGTCTATTATTTAGCCTGTGCTCCTTGTCGGCTTTGATTGATGTAAATGGTTACAGAATGAAACCACAGCATCAGAAACTCTGAATTTACTGTTCTTCCCTGGAAATTCCTACTGGAGATGGGAGGAGAAGGAAGGGAGGCAGGGGAGGTGTGCCATGAGGACAAAAGAGGACAGATCCTTTATTCTGTCTGGAGGTCTTTGAGATTTCCACCTTCAACTCCAGGTCCTTCTCTCCATTTTATCTCAAGAGAGTTTCATTAAAACACAAGATTTTTTAAACTTTTTTTCCCCCAACATTTCCTGCTGTTCATCACTACCCCAATGCAATGTTCTGCCAGGTGACAGATGCATTTTTTTCGTGCTGTGGGTACAGACTGGGCACTGGAAGTGCAGTGGGATGCCCATGCCTGAGCCAGTGGATGTGGACACACAGCTCCTTAAATCCTCCTCCATAACTGCTGCACCCTGTCACACATCTGAGCCCCAGGTGCCACCCTGAGCTTCAGTTTTTAATCTACTAGTAAAGTCAAAGCACATTTTTGGCCTACAGGCCACACAGAGAAAAGAAGGATGATGTTCTGCCCTGGATT
This sequence comes from Hypocryptadius cinnamomeus, assembly GCA_013400635.1. Lineage (NCBI taxonomy): Eukaryota > Metazoa > Chordata > Aves > Passeriformes > Zosteropidae > Hypocryptadius > Hypocryptadius cinnamomeus. The sequence goes on from VYZP01060108.1 coordinate 3,937, forward strand.
TTGTGGTATTTTGACATTCACATGCCCTAAACATAAATTATTAATGTTCAAATATATCATACTTTTTACAAGCACCTTCCAAGAACTGCCTGATTACCTACATATCTCTTTCCTCTCTAACTTGCCCCTCCACAGACATCAGACATCCATCCCAGGTCTCCACAACCTCTGCTTTCTCTGCACTTTTGCCCTCACTCTCACCTTTGTGATGTTTCCCATCTTTTTTTATTGCTCCTGTCCTTCTTCCCTCCAGTCTTTAGCTGAACTCCTTGCAGGAGTTTTTCAGGCTCTCCATTATTTCCTTCTGATGCCAGCACCTCTCTGGACTTCCAGCTATCCCTCCATGAACCACACCTTGATCCTTGTACCCAGCAAGAACAGGGTCTGGATGTTTGAGTGCCCAGCTGCCAGCTGCCAGGAGACTTTTCCAACCCCAACGGAATGGAGATTTCCTCTCCCTTTTTTGCTTGAAACTGGCTAAAATGCAACACTAGAAGGCAGAGGGGAAGACAGACAGAAGCCATCATTAAAACCAAATGCCAAAAATTCCAACACCCGTTATGTGTGACATTTAAAAAAACTTAAAAGATAAAAATAAAAACCCTTATCAATATTTATGTACTGCCTGTACTGAGGTCCAAAGGCTGAACTCTAGTATCCATTTCTTTAAAAAAGAGACGTTGTAATTACTTTTATTTTCCATCAGACTTATAGTTGGTAAGATGCTGATGTTTGTAGTTGTTGCCAAGTAGGTTTGTGTTAAGGAAAGGACTTTCCAGGATCTCATGCCCTGCCAGTGAGGAGTCTGGGGCTGCACAGGGAGCTGTGAGGGGACACCAACAGGACAGCTGACCCCCACCGACCAAAGAGATATCGCATTCCATATGGCATCACTCTCAGTACATAAACTGGGGGGAAAATTGGGCAGGGGTCACTGCTCAGGTACTGGCTGGGCATCTCTTGGAAAGTGGTGAGCAATTGAATTGTGCATCACTTGTATATATTCTAAATATTTTATCATGATTATTATCATTACTATGTATTACTATATTTATTTTCTTCCTTTTTTCTCCCATTAAACTGCCCTTAAGTCAACTCACATATTTTCTCACTCTCTCCCTTTTGATTGTCTCCCTGATTCTGCCAGGAGGGTCAGTGAGAAGTGCCTGTGTGATATTCAGTTCCTGGCTGGGGTTAAACCCTGACAGGTTTGAGAGAAATAAGTACAAAATCCTGAGCTGATACTGTAAGTCACTGGGCAAAAAGCACTGGGGCTGGGTAATCTTGCCCTGCCCCTGACACTGGAGTGTGGCCATAAAGATGTAAGGAAACCCTTGAGGAAGTGCAGGGGTTTAATCAACAGAGCTGAGAGTGCTTTTGTGGGACAGGAAGGGCTGCAGGAGCACATTCCCGGGCCCCACTCCTTCCCAGGCTCTGACATTCTGCTTCACCCACAGAAGCCTGAAAATCTGCAGTGATAATGAAAACATTAATGCAATCCAAGCTACCTCAGTACTAGTGGGGCTAACTATTAAAATCTCATGAAAAACATAATGAAGCATTTTTATTTTTTAATTTTTATGCACTAACCACAGAAGAAGGCAATTTATCAAAACCAGTCACCACATCTGACTAATAGTTTTGTACATTACAGGAATCCACCAGTAACTGATGAAAGCTGATAAGCTGTAAACGATTTCTCTCCTTGTAAATATTGCAAAGTGTCCAGCAGTGTTGGTAATACTGCTGCAATAAAATCAATTTTTTTAAAAAAGTGAAAGGAAAGCTAAAAGCACTTCAGAAGCGCAGGGGAAAAAAAGTACTTTCATTTTTTTCATGTTTATGTTGCTTTCCTTCCTGTTTTTCTCTGGAAAAACATGAGTCATGTGGCTCTGTTGTTACAGGCTGCAATCTGGTGGGATGGCAGTGTTTAAACAGCATTTTTCCTAATTACAGCCTAAGTGGCAGAGCCCTAAAGGAACAGCGAGGTGCTGGGGAAGGTTATCAACTCCCCTCAGGACATTTTGCCCCTCAAATCAGAGCTGAACTAAGGTACCATTAAAATATTAGGTGATGGAGAGCTTCTGTTTTAGCCAAGCTACAGCTCAGAGAAAACTGATGGGCAATATTGCTTTGCCAGAGCAGTGGTGGTAGGGCAGGGAAGAGGAAGCCAAGCAGGGATAACTGGGACTCCACTCTGCTGGTGAGCAACGACCCTCCCAGGGCTCCTGGTCATACCCCTGCTATTAAGTGTTGTTCAGGAGACAAGAAGAAAATGTTCTGCTTTGTGTTACTTGTCATCATAGTGGCTTCTCCTGACCACTAGATCCACAAATGGTATAAATTAAAATATTCAGCCATGATCCCAACCAACTGCTATTATTGATGTATGATATTGGAGCCATTCTGAGTTTTGTGCTACCCAAGAGCTGGTGCAAATATCTACCAAATTATAATTTTTCTTAATTAAAGATGTGAATTCTGACATCCAATGGACTTGCATTTTTCCTTTGTAGAAATAACTCCAATATGAAAGCAATGAGCAATTTTAAAAGGTGAATACCCAAAGTACAACAGAACCCAAATGAAGCTTTACCTGAGAGCCGTAAAACATTTTTAAAGCAGTAATGGGTTGAAGTCAGCCTGGTAAGGGGGCCAGCACAGGCTGTACTTCACTTAAGCTCTACTTAAGGCCTTAATGTAGCATTTAAGTGAAACTTAGCTGGTGCATGACCTTTGTGCTGACACAGTGCACAGCTGAGTGCTACCATTAATGATTTAACCCTCACAAGAAAGCTTTATTTTAAGGACCCTTTTACTGCTGCCAGAACTTTAGATGAAAAAACAAACAAACAAACAAACAGCCAAAAACATAGGGCTGGCTTTCCCCCTGCTTTTTGACATTCCAGGGATCCTGGTGGCATGGCCATGTCTTGTTCCCATGTTTCTCTATGCTATGGGATGAGGCCTTGTCCTCTCAGCTGTGCTCCCATCCTGTAGCCTGGGTCAGGGATGTATTACCCCTCTTACCTGGCTCAGCAGATGTATTGCCACTGGATACTTAGGTCAACAGAATTTTTAGCCCTGGAGACCTTTTAACATGAAACCACAGCTTCAGGGAATTGTTTCAGGAGCCCTGACACTCACTAATACATCTTGCAGCACTGGGTGCACAGGACAGCATTTAATGGAGGTTTGCTGCTTCTGCTTCTGACAACTACTGTTTCTCTGTTGAAGAGAAATCCACAGGGAGGCAAGGAAGACCCTAAGGAAAAGTATTAAACCTCAACAACCAGGAACAACTACAACAAAATCTCTGCTGAAGCAGAACAGAACAGCGTGTGAGTGCTGCTCTCTAAAGCTCTGTATCCATCTCACCCTGCAGAGCAAGCTTTGGAAATCACAGCCTTGGAGAACGGGGGCCTCTGCGACGTCCGAGCCTCGGAGTGCAGCAGGATCCGGGTGTTTGGCCTCGGGTTCAAGGAGTCTCCCAGCCTGCACTGTCAGGTCACCAGGCTAATCGTAAGCTGCCTCCTGTTAGCTCCTGAAATATGGATGATACAGTGAAACTGTGACATATTTATATAGAAATGCTTTACTCTGATCTGTGCTGTCTTCCCTCGCTGCTTTAGCAGGTTACAAGTTCCTTCCAAGCCCACTACCAATGTGTTTGCTACAAGTGAGGGGAGCTGAAGAGGCTCAGACCTTTCCAGGACTGGTTCCCTGGAAATGCACAGCTATGAGTTCTTGCTCATTATCTCTGTGGAGTTTTGTTTGATTCCTGTTTGGTTCAGCTGCTCTGTAGTCCATTGAAGCCTGAAATCACAATATTATTTCTCATTTTGTACATCTGGAATCACTACACTTGGTTGTTTTCCTAAACACATTTAAATGTTAAGTTTTGTGGTTGAATATAGGGTTTCCTCACCACAGTTACAGAGGCTCTTATTTGAATTTTCTTAGTCATACTTCAACACCAAATCAGAGGTTTTGATGAGCATCAAACCCATCTCTTATGCAAGCACTGTAATTTTATCATAAACAACTATACAGGCAATGCTGCAACTGAGTTATTTGGTGGATCAGCATCCTCAGATATGAAATGTTTGATTAAACTCATAAATCCACCTCAGAACAAACAGCCTGACTCCCAGTCGGTGCTGGCTCACGAGGCACAGCTGTGATTTGCTGAGCCCCCTTAGGGCTCCATGGGCTCTTACCAAGTTGGAATGTTTTGTGCAGCTGATCTGGAGGAGTAGCTGACATCACCTTCAAGAAGCCACGAGCCAGCTGCTGAGCTCCAGCAGCAAACACAAAGTTACTCGATTACATCACCCCATCTCATCCCAGCTGCTCATCCCAAGTGCAGACCACAGCACTTCCTAAATCAAGAGACCACCTGCATGCCTAGCTAAGCATGGCTTCCCCTTTACTGTAGCTGTAGTGACAGCATGTTTTCTTTTCAATAAACCACCTAGGAATGCCTTATATTATTGATTAGAAATATAAACATACACTGACAACTGGAATCTCTTTATGAGCCTTTATTTTCTGCACTCTCCCTCTGCTTTACTGTAGCATCTCAATGGTGAATGGATATCAAGAGAAGAAGAAAGAACAAAAGCAGATTTCCTGAGCTCTGAGGCTGTTGCCTGCCAGATCCCACTCCTGAACATCACAGAGGCTGTGCACTTCGTGGCTGGTGACGAGCCGTTCGCAAGATGGCAAGTGAAAGTAGGAATTTTATCATGTTTCTAAGAAAGGTTTTAGAAAGAGAAAATCAGTTGTCATGGTAAATTAAAATGCAAAGCACAGTTTTCTTCCTTTCAGAAATGAAAATGCCTGTAGAAATACTCGCACTAATGTCATGTAGAGAAAAAAAAACCACCCCACCAACCAAAACAATGAGCTAAACCCAGGTGTCTGTGTAGCCAATCCAAAAGGGAAAATTACAACCACTTTGGAGGTAATCACCTGAGATTGATGCAGTTGTGCTAATCAATTGTTAATCATTAGTATTCCATTCCTGAGAACCCCAGCTCAAACTCTGATTAGGCAGCAAGTGTCAGAGAGCTTTGACTCCCTGGGTGCACGAGCGGTGTGTGCACGGGCTGGCTCCTGGGCAGGCTTGAGCTGGGATGTCACGGTCACAGTCGTGGTCTGAATGGCTGCAGGAAGAAGCATGTGCAGTATCTGCTTCTTCTGGGTTCTCTGCTGGAGTTTTAGCCCCTTTTTTCACAAAATGGTACCTATTTTTCTAAATATCTCCAGGAAACCAGTGCCTTCCCGACCCTGCATGCCTGCTGCCCTTGGACTCACTCTAGGCCTGGATGGTTATTTTCTGCAGATCAGTTGTTTTTTACAAAACTGAGATTTTTTTTAAAGGCTCTGAAGCTGAGAAGAATATATTGCCATTGTAGAGAGACTGCAGATGTGCTCTGCAAATTGCAGCATGAAAAATGAAACACGTAAAACACTCCCCTCACCACTGCCTGTCCTGCACCCTGCAGCTGCCTGCACCCAGCTGGGGACACGTGCTGCCACATGGCCTGGGGGAAACAGAAGGATGTTTGGCAGGGCACATCTCCTAGTCAGTCATGTATTTTAAAAAGATAAGGATTTGGGAGTTTAGGACATTAGGGTAAAACCCTGAGGGTGCAGAGCCTGACTGTTTGCTGCTGGGGTGGATCTTGGACATTCCTTGTGTCACACACCAGGGCTGAACCAGGAGGGAAGGTCCTCTGCTCAGGGCTCCAAAATTGCTCCAAAAAGATATTGAACTCTGCCAGCTGTGAGATAAAATGCTGCCTCATGGTGGAAGGATCTAAGAGGGAGACACCCTGGGTGTTCCTGGCCCAAGAGGACAGCTAAAATCCTGGTATGGGCACAGGAAGGTTTCTCCAGTGTTCCAGGACATTGTCCTCACAGCACAGGGCTATTACAATTCTGACTGTGTGCAGGTGCTTCCTTTCAGCCCTGAGGAGGTCTGTACAATTTTTCTCATTCTTTCCCCTCCAAAACAGCTACAAAAACTCTTTCCATGCACCAAAGCTCCAGAAAACCTCTGCACCTGCAAGCTTTCTGCCCTTTCCCTCTCCTTCAAACCCTGCAGAGGAACCAGGCTGACGGCTACGCAGCGAATGCTCAATTAAATCATCTCAGTCTGCACGTGAGTCTGGAACTCCTGTGGATCTTTAGATGAACAAATTGGGAAGGCAGAGCCTAGTGCTCAGTTTCAAAGGCAGCTGGCCTTACATGGCAGCACAGAGAACAAAATCATGGAGCTTTTCAAGATAAAAAATTACTCTCAATTAATTCCACAGGTGTTCAAAAATTCATGTTCCAGAAAATTCCTCTTAAGACTTATTGCAGCTCATAAGACTTATTGATGAACTGGGTTATGTATCTATGTATTTACTTTTCAAAACATAGCTAAAGGATTTTTCAGAATCAAAAGTCAACACAATTTTTCTGGAAATGTCACTGTTCAATATTTTCAGAATCTCTCCCCCTTCCCAAATCAAATTTCAAAGGAATCAGAAAAATTTCACTACAGCTTCTCTCACTACCAGCATTGGGGGAGCAGGAGCTCTTCTCAGTGCTCTTTCATTTAATCCCCTGTTGTATTCATGTTTCAGATTTTGCCCATTGTTCCCATGACATGCTGCTGAAAGCAGATAAGAAAGTACATGTGGCTACACCAGAGTGTTTGGCATAATTAATTGAGATATCAAAATACAAACCCATGCTTGGGCAGCAGATGACTTGAGCTGTCCAGGCAGATGCCTGGGTGAAGAGGTGAAAGAGCTTGGCAGGCGCTTATCTAATTTGGGAAGCAGCTCTCATCCTTCTCATTAAGTTGTTGTTGCTGTGTTTGTCTAGAATGGAAAAAAAAAATCACAAAAAATTCAGTGAGGCAAAAACTGAATTTGAACTCAGCACAGTTCTACACCTTTCAATTTTTTCTTTTAGAAACTTTCTTACAAAGTCTATGTAGAGTGATGCCAATAGCCAAGATCATTTCATGATGGGTGAAAAACCTGAGGCAGAAGCAACAGAGTTCCTGAGCATCCTTTGCATTTCTGCAGAAGCAGCTCCTTCTTTCCAAATCATACCTATGCCCAAGCAAACAAGGCACAGCTCTAAGTTGGTTTTTGCCTCTTAAGGTCCAAACAAATTAAAGGTTTGCTCAGCTCAGTTCTGATCAAAGTGTTTGTTCCACATCACTAACATGACTAATGAAAAAGCAATTAAAATAGCTATAAAATAGCTCAATTCTAAAAAGAGACCAAAATAGATGTTTATAATAGAATGTAGAAAAAAAAGATATTAAAAAATAATCAAATTACAGGAGTTACATCTCACTCACAAAGCTCACTTCAGACAGAACAATTAGTGCAATTTTACAGCTTTTTATATTTTTCACTGTCTGGCCATTTTTTTACCCATTATTAGTGCACCAGTATTGAGACAACTTTGGACACTCCGGTAAAATAATGAATTTAATTTAAGTTTAAATTGCATTAGGAATAATAAATTCTTAATGGAAGTCTTGCTGCCAGAGTCTTTCAGTGAAGAGCAGGTCTACAGGGGGGTTGTCTGTTTCAGTTTTTTCATAAACTGCAGGAGAAATCCTTATTTCTTTTAAAAGCACTTTTACCTGTAGTACAACACACTCTAGTCTAATATGTCAATAGTCTAATATTTTCCTTAAACCAATGAATTTTACTAGACCAATGAATTTTCCGAATTTTTGGACTAATTTATATTAGTCCAAAGAAATTGCAAAGTTCTTTCACTTCCACAAGTTGAAATTGTGAATATCCATGAATGCTGCCTGCTCCTGTCCTTGTGGTGGTTTCTACAGACACAAACACTCAGCTCAAAATGTAAAACCATCTCATGAGACATTGTGGGAGAATCTGCTCTATTATCTCCCATGAACTTTCAACCAATTCATGATAATTGCTGCTTTTTATGAGACTTACCAAGTATTTTTTGCTCTCTGTGCTTCTGTTTATCTTTGTTCAATTTAACTTAATATTCTTTCTGTGAGCTGGAAGAGTTCATTGATTGATCAAAAACTTTATGGCCTCAGTCTTGTAAAAATCCCCTGCAAAGGGACTGAGGATGTTTCAGCTTTGCGGTCTCAGGAGAGATGGAGGAGGGCTGGGGATTGTTTTTCAATAGCAAGAAAGCACAGGGGTACCTGATGAATCCAAAGCAAACCCTGTTAGATTTGCTAAGCAGCTGCTTTATTTTGACTGTGAGAAGACAAAACCTGAAAAATACCTGACAAAAGGGTTTTGCTTTCCTGCAGATTCTCATCAGTGTCTACAGCATGGCCTTCCCCAGGGCTTTGTGGTCCTCTTCAGGATTCACATAACTAAGGATGTCTCACAAAGCACTCTCAAAAGCTATCCACTTATCCACACTTCTCTGGTATCTTTTCATTTTTACTGTGGAAAAATTGAAATATAAATGTACTCAACTCCTTTGCATTGTGTAAGCATTCTTATTTTTAAAAGGCCATGTTTAAGGCTTTCTGAGTTATCCATTATGAGCTGGTGAGCTGGGACAGGTGACTGCTCTAATGTACCTTCCTACAGAAATGAAACTGTTTCTCTCTCATATTGTCATCCCTTGCATCTTTTATAGGGTTAATTTCAAATAAACCTATATAATACACATTCTTTTTTTTTTTTCAGGCCAAGGATTTTACTTACTGATTTGCTATTAGTAAAAAAGTGATTCTGAGTCCCAGCCAAAAATGTTAATTGTGTTTCACAACTCCTTGAAATCCCCCTTTAGTATTTGAGTACAGCTTCCATGAGGGTATTAGAAAAAAAAAAAAAAACCTTCAGGATAAAACCTAATAGCAATCAGAAAGCTGAATGCCAGCTGAGCCAAAAGATCTTTTGGTTATTAATGAAGAGTTTCCAGTTTGGAGCATTAAGCAATTTGTTAGCTCGCAGAGCCACTCACAAGTGGTTTAATTTATCTTGCTGGCACGCATCCAGCTGAAGGGGGCAGTGGTATGTGCTCCACAATGAGCAGACAGTCTCCATATGGAGCATTATTACTTCTAAAGATGATTTTTGTATCATCCAGGTCACTAACGATGGCTTGCAGTACAGCAACTCCCGAGTGCTGACCCTGTACGACGCGGTCTGCCAGGTCTGCCAATTCCACCCCACCGCACTCTGTAAATTAAAGGTAATTTAAAGATCATAAAGGTTTAATACGGATCGTTCATCTCTTCCTTAGCCCTCTCCCTCCCTCGGATGTGCTGTGTGGAATAACTGCTCTGGAAGGGGAAAACCTATTTCACAGATCAGCTGCACAGCCCAACACTTTGCTTTTCTCTTTCACAGCCTCGTGTCTGCGATATTTTATTTCTTTTTCATATTTACGTGGGGTATGAACACCTGATAGAGCATGCTTTATGATGGACCTTCCTCACACAAACACCTCAGGAAAGCTCATGGCTGGCAATATTTATCCTTTGCAGCTGTTAGTGGGAGTAAATAAGAGTGAGGAGCCTGTCCTGAGAGGCTTAGCTTCACTTCAGAAGTGTCTCTGCTATTTTCCCTTTCCCAGCCTGTTTGGTGAGGGTATATCATTTCTATTCCCATTTTCTGCCTTAGCAAGAGGCACACAAAGATGCATGTTATACAGTTTTTGTCATGTGAGAACACCCTTGAGAGAGCATAAACCATTCCTGCTTGCATTAAGCACTGCTAAGTACAAACATAGAGTATTCTGACAGTTTCAAAACCGTAACCAAAAGTCTAGAGCTACGTTTTAAACTGCCAACATGTTAGAAACTGCCTGCAGAGCACTATAATCCTCTGTTTTCCTGTGGAATTATTGGTGTAGCATTCCTTAAAAAGATCTTCCCTTCTCTTTTTTCCAGAGGCCTGCATTAAGCAAATTATCTGGTTTGCAGTGGGGCTTCAAAAAAATTTTGGGGGGTATTAGGTGGGATATTTGAATGTACTGATCCTGCTTTCCTGCCCTGAAGCAAGTATGAATTAATAGGAGACCACCAGTCTGCTTTTTTTATAAAATGAAGATTAATCAGGTACATCTTAACACATTTGCCTCACTGCTCTCATTAATGCTAATGAGAAAACGCAGTTTTAAAACCTGCACTGATTGCAAGCACATACCAGTTACCAAAATTTTTTAAAAGTTTACTTTTTTTTCCAAGTAAGTGAGTGAATAGAAGTTACTTTATAGGCCTGTGTGGTACTTTGACCCTGACTGGATGTCTCAAAGTCCCTCTGTCACTGCCCTCAGAGAGATAAGGGCAGGGAAACCCAGCACAGCCCAACTGAGGGCAAAACCACTTTAGTTTTAGATTAAAATAACTGTGTTAGAATCGTTTCACTTAAAGCTAAGGTGAGGGCTTTTTGTCAAAGGCTTTCCTTATTCTTACGTTTTTGAAACTCAGAAATGTATATGGTCTCTCAATATGGTGTTCTCTAGGGATTATAGTAATTTCTATTCTAAGATGCTTCAAGGGAATATTTGAACTAGGCTTCCAATTGCATCAGACCAGTCTAATTATACCCCTTCTACATTACTCTACAACACCTAAATTGCTTTCAGAAAAGGTGTTTAAATTAGGGGACATTTTATATCAGCCCATTTCACATTCTGTGTTCTTTTATGGGGCCCATTCTGTACCACATTGTATCACATCAGAAAAAAAAAAAATTTTTTTTTTTTCATCAAAGCATCAAGCCCTTGAAAACAATAATGTAATAAAATCTAATTAACATCCAGGTTATAATGCTGGAGATCTGTCATGTTCTATCATGTTGTGGCCATTATAAGAATGCTTTTTGTTTCTCTACCTGACCCATTACCCTAAAGTGGTATTATTGACTAATGCAGTTTGCAAAACAAGTTTGGGACACCAGTAAAGCAGTAGACAGAAAACACAGGGCCAGTAACAGGACACATATCAGTCTCAGAAAAACAAAGGAAGGGAAAGAGAAAAATGTGTTTGGTAGTTTGTCTGTCCTGCTGTCCCACTGTGGCAAGGACATCCCCCTTGTTCCCAGAAGTATTCCAGGTTTTTCTGGGAATCTGCACGGTCAGATAAAGTCCCACCTGCCCAACACAGGCTACAAGGCCTGACTCCTCCACAGAACCTTCCCATGGGATAGGTCTTTAACTCCATCTGTTAATTATGTCCCTGTGTTCCCTTCTCAGAGAACCCAAATGCCTTCAACCCACAGGGCCCCCCTGGCCCTGGTGGGAGAGGAGCAGGTCAGCCCAAAGGCTGCTGTGCCCACAGAGCATCCCCTCACAAATGGCTTTTGGGATGTTCTGCTCCACCAAGGCACCAGGGATGTGCTCAGCTCTTCTCTACAGCTCCCTCATGGGAGCCGGAATTCTAGTGCACTTCTTTATTCTGCTTTTATAGCAGAATTTGCTTTTGCAAATGTTTATGAAGGGCAGGATTCCAATATTTCAAACGGAAATAGTCTAGTCTCGGGTTTTGGGACTCTTGTGAAGCTGACCTTTCATGGATACCTGATACTCATCATATGAACAGTCACAGCTGGGAGTAGTGACACATACACCACATGAGTGTGCAAATGGGAAAAGAGTCACATTCCATTGCATCCATCATCCATCTATGGCAAAGAAACACCCCTTTGCCTAAGCTAAAACGTTCAAAGCTACAAGGACCCCAAGCTGGGACTGGAAAACTTCCACAGTTTCCTCGCTGTTAGCAGAAAGCACCAACATTTAAATTGCTGCTGTTCCCTTGTTTCAAGACACAAGAGAATTTCTGCTTATATCCAGAAATTAATAATTGCTAATTTCTTATCTTTCTTATTCCTTTTTTTTTTTTTTTGCTTTCANGGGATCAGCCACTCATTACCTTCACTGCCACGGAACCCAGAGGCTCATTCTGCAGCCCCTCGAGGCAGGGGTCATGGGGAAGGCTGCCTTTTGAAGCATCTCCTGAAGGATGAAGACTAAATCACAGTTTTTTCATGGCTACCTGCCCAGTGTAAACAACCATTGCTCACCCCACTCTTTACAGACAATCCATGCTTCCAGCAGCATTATCCTCTCAGCCCTTACATGCTTGATCTGGTCAATATAAAGATTATATTACTGCTTTTATGTAAATCCATGTGGTCCTTCCAGAA
>VYZP01060109.1:0-10915 GCA_013400635.1 Hypocryptadius cinnamomeus
TCAGTGACTTCCTTGCACATTTTTTCTGCGTCTGGAGGTGCTTTGAAGACTATTGGCAGCACAGAAACTTTATGTGCTAGAAGTCATGTGTAACTTTATCTGTAATAGTAGATGAAAGATGAAGTGATAATGTACAATGTGTCTTAAACACGGTAAATGACATCTGTAAAAATCTGAAAACTTAGCAGGATAAATGGCCTTTCTTAAGTTACGCAAAATAGCTTAATTCTCATTCTTAATTTAAAGCTTGGCTCCTAATGCATTAAAGCTTAAATTGGTTTAAACCCATATGTTTTTAACAGAAGAGATTTCCATGTCACCAAAGGATAATATTCAAGTCCCTCTTAGCTCTCATTTACCTAGAGTGAGAAGTTATATATATTTTGTTATATAAAGTCCTTTTAACACAACCAATAGTCTTTTTTTCACATATAAAGTGCTACGTAAAATTTGAAGACCAGACCTTACTGATTTCTTAAGTGTTTATGTGAAGCAGAGAGCAAGATTACATATTTTGAAGGTATTCTATGAAAGTAAATTGTAACTGACACAAATCAACAGGAACTAGATTACTTAATCAGTTCTCAGTTCATAACTTCCCTCTAAATTTAACTGAAGTGGTAACGACTATTTTTTTGGTTTTTTTGTTGTTGTTCTTTGAGCAAGGTGTCATTTTCAATCCACACTTCTTTTTGTTTATGTATTTTTGAATGTCTGATATCATCTCTTCTTCTGTCAGTGCTGGACTCTAAGTTGGTGTCAAAGGTCTAGCAAACTGTTCTGGGTAATCTAATCAATGCCCAGTACGATAACGATACCATGGTTTATCCATTTTGATGGTCATTTTTGATTGCAGGGCTGTGTGCAATAAGAAATAGAGTGAGACACGTGATGTATTTTATACCAGCTGTGAAAGAATGAAGACCTTCTGCCTTCAGTTTCGGGAAGAATTTCAGCAACTGCATATTAATGAAGCTGTAGAACATAATCATGGGCTTAGTTTTATGCCGGACGCGGTGAATTGGTGCATTGAGGCCTTACTGGCCTCCTTGACCTTCAGATGGAATAATCTGGTCAGCCATAATCAAATCACAAAACTCTTGATAATTTCAACCCCCTTTTAGACACTTCTCTTGTTTCAATTAGCAATCCATTACTACTTAAAAGCAAGGAAGAGGAAAATACATGTCTGGCTTCTTCCTGGGTCTGGGAAACTAGCTGCTGAATATGTCACTTTAATAAAACCCATGGGAAACTTGGAAGGCTTGGATTTATTCTGTTGTTATTAAAAGAATGTTTTAGTACAGTGCATAACTTGACTTTTTTTCTGCTTGTCGTTTGATCAAGTAAACTTGATTTCCACATGTTCAATTGCCTTTTGCCTGCAAAGCTGCTTCACTCCTTTAAATAATAATTTCATTTGGGTTCAGCTTTTACAGAGAACATTGGATTCTTTTTTGAATTTGAAATTGAGGACTAAACAAAATATAGGGCTTACACTGCTGGACCTGATTTCCATTGACATTATGGCCTATTGATGTTAATCAGATTTTGTAACCAGACTATGCAGTTGATGTGAATAAAGTTAAGGTCCAGTCTCAGGGTCCTTTGCTCTTGTAGAGGACAGTAAAAGGGCATGGTACAAACTAAAATCAGGTCCTCATGATACATTTTTCTCTCAAGTAACTATACTAGAAACAGCTGAATATTTTCTGAAGGGAGTAGTTTGACCTACTGATGCATCAGCATGCAAGAGAGGTGATTCCCAACAGCTGGAAAATCATAGAAGTTTTCTAAATCAGACAGATTTCACAGTGAAGGGTGAGGACAAAGTTACTATTTTCTGTGTATTTAATCAGTAATTGTTCAGATCACTGTGTGGATTATTTTACTACTATTTAATTATAGTGTTTTAAGAACAAGAAATATTTGAGAATAAGTTCATTTAGGAGTCATGCATCACTGTATATTTTACAAATTTTTTTTACTCTGAACATACCAAAATGAGGCACATCCACCGTATTTCTTCTTTAGGCTCCCAACAAAAGATAAGACTTGACCATTAGCATTAATGCTATTCCTAAAAGCAAGAAGGCAGAGGCTGCTAGTCAGGACTCTGGGGTGTCATCCCAGCTTTCCCCCTATCAGTGTGGTGTGAGGCATGGTGATTGGGAAAATCCCATAATAATATGATGTCTCTTGTTTTTTTATCATTGAGATATCAAAATTTGCATTACACACACAAAAAGTCCCAGGGTTAATGACTACTTCTAGAGAGCCTTGAGGTTCATAAGAGCTTGCAAATTTTTTTTGTGTGTATACCCTCGTCCTGCTGCCAACATTTAGACTCTGTGACAATATACCTCCATTGCAGTTGTTTGTCCAGGGTTCACTTGTTTTGGTTGGCTTTACTGTCAGCTCCCATACCTTTCTAGCACTTTTTTTTTCAAGATAATTGTCTATATCCAAGTCATCCTTAATTTCCCAATACTCAACCCAAACACTCCCACTCTGACTTAGTTTCCTTTTCCCTGTATTTATTTTTGAACATATGTCCATTTTTGCAATTTCTATTGCATTGTTTGTATGTCATGAATGCTACCAGTTGTGCAAACACAGGTAAATCAAGCACACATATTTCCCTCTTCACCCAATAAATTTGTATAATGCAGTACAGTTACTCAACAAATTGTGAAAAGACCAAATGAATATGCATGTCATGAAAACAAATTCCCTTTTCAAGTGAATTTTACTTGAATGAAATATCCACATTTACAACAGGATCTTTTTTCTTGTGTCCCAATTTTAGATAAATGAAAAATGGAATATACAACTTGCAAAATTTTAAATTTTTTTTAAAATGTCATGTAACCAAGAATCCCAATTTTCTTGAGGAACACAGGCTCAATTTTTAGGAAGCAAAGGTTCACGTGTTAAAACATGGGTGCAAATTAGAAGTATGTCCTTTAAAGCTGGAATCCAGGATTTTTTGTTTTCAGACACAAAACAGAAAAGAGTTTTGGGAAATGACATTGAAAAGACTGTTGATGAGATTCATAAAATAATAACTAATTTTAACACATGCTGTGTCATTGTATCAGAGAGGAACAAAAGGACGTTCAATGAATTTTGAAGGAAACAAATTTAAAACCAATAAAATTATTTTCCCTTTATTACGATGACTAACTGGCATACTTAAGTCATTACCACAAGATAAAGTATCAGAAATAAACATTTCTGTGAATAAGGAGAATAGTTATATTAGGCTGTATAGGTAATTTATGTGGGACATAAACTCTTATGATTCAGGACATAAACTGCCTATTAAATAACAGGGATTGGTAAAACATGTTCCCTAAGGTCAGACTAATCTTATATGGTGCTCCTTGCTCTTTGCTGTGACACGTTTTGAGGTACTACTGATTCTTGAAGAAAAGGTACCAAATTATGTGGAACAATGATATAATTAAGCATGGCAACTCTTTTGCTCAAACATACTGTTCCTGAGCATAAGCCTTCACAGAAAGTATCCAGTATCTCCGATCTTGATTATGTTGAGCATAAAAGAAACTTTCAAGCTTTTACCTTAATGTTCCATTTCTTTTTTTTAAGAGAAAATACAGTTTGATACTCAACCCTCTACTCCAATGTTCCTGGTTTTCTATCTGATGTATTGACTCATCTCAGATAATGTCCACCATTAAACTATGTCTCTCTTTGCACTTCCTTTTCCTTATTTAATTTCACACCCTGAACATAAAGTAATCCTGAAGGCAACTGCTCGTGGTTTGTCCTGTCAGTTCCTAAACAGGAAAACACTTGATGTGGCAAAGTTCTTGTGCTACTTATCTTAATTCAAAATGTTTTACCCTTTTAATCCTACAGGGATATTTTGCAGACACTTCACACCTCCATGTGACTTTCTGTTTAGTTTCAAGGTTGTCTGAATTGCAATTAATCGGCATCTGGACTTTTATTTGAGACAATGTCACTTCCTGAGAATGTTTCTGGATGACACAAAGTTATCTCTTAGTTGCTGTTGTTGAACTAGAGATTCAAATTAATTATTCTATATGCCCCTTCATATTTCTAGTGCTCAGCAGGGGAATGTCCACCTTACCTCAACAGTTCAAAGGAGGATTTCATCAGGATTTGCTTCCAAATATGTAAAAAACTGGCCTAGATTACATAAACTGCTTATCACTATTATCTGTTTATCTCATTTCATATTGTGAGAGGATTTCATTACACAAAATGGCATAGAAGATTTGGATTGTCTTATTTTATACAAGCTTCCCAGAGAAGTGGTCACAGCACCAGCCTGACAGAATTCAAGAAGTATTTGGACAAGGCTCTCAGGCACAGGGTGTGACTCCTGGGAATAATCCTGTGCAGGGCTGGGAGATGGGCCCAATGGTCCTTGTGGGTCCCTTCCAACTCAGCATGTCCTGTGATTCTGTGATGTTTAGGTGAACCAGGTTCTTAGAAAAACCTAGCTGAAAGAGAAGACGTGCTCTTGAAAGTAGACCAAAATGTAGGATCAGGATTCTCCTACGTTATTATGTTCCTGACTCTATAATTCATCCTGTTTTTGACTCAACTCAGAAAGCACTTGTTTATTCTTGCCTCATTTTGCAGGTTGGTAGTGTGAACACTGGATAAAAGGTACTGCATACTCAGTGGTAAACAGAGCCTTTTCCTGTCTTTTTATTGGAAGAAGAGAAGGAGTAAACTAGACATTTGGTCTTCTACCACTTGATTTTAATGAAAAAAACCAAAAAAATGGTTGTGCCCTGAAGGTCATATGTAGTCTATTTGTTTACTTTAGACTGAATTCAGCTATAACTATGTCTTTCACAGTGAGTGATTGTGTATGTTGCTTAAGAAGTGCTACAGTCAAGGATGTTCCTTAGCTCTCATGGGCATGCTATTCCAGGGCCTTCTTTGTCCTACTGGTTCTTCCAGTGCCTTCTAATGTCTTCATTGTTGCTATTCAGGTTCTGTAGCTCTTATGCCAGCAATAAACACAAAAAGCAATTGATACCTTTCCTCTTTGCTTTTGGGTTTTGCACAGTTGAAGCCTATTCTGATGTGTTCTCTTCTGCTTATCTTCTCACCCCTGTAATACTTTCAATTTGTTTTCTTTAGCCTCACAGTGTCAATTCTTTCAGCCTTTCCTCAGTAATGTTTTCTAGATTGTTGTTGTTTCAATCTTCTGGATTGTTTTTGATGAATCTGCCTCTTTCTAGCTGTGTAGTCCCCAAAGAAGATGCAGTTTACTGGCTGAACTGAACGAAAGGACTACAGGGCTAGGTAAATATTCATATGCCAAAAATTATAACAACCTGCACTTTGGTCGTAGGAAAAGTTCTTGTTCTGCAAAGACTTTTTGACTAGCATGGTCCCCTGCAACTCCTGAGTAATTATTGGAAAGAACAATTCCCAGCTAGCTTTTCCTCATCTTGTATTTCTGTGGTGGTTCCCGCACTTAGTTTAAACTTTTCCTTCTTCAGATAATTTCCTAAGTTTAGAAAAAAAATTAGGATTAGAATTTTGGTCTCTTCTACACTCATTGCTCCTGCTAGACTTGTGTCATCTGTAAGTGAAACGGGCATTCTCTTTGTTCCCTCATCCTGTCTGTTAAATGAAAATGTTCCACAGAACCAGAATAAGGGCAGACCCCCTTCTCCACCCTGCCATATATATCCTTGCATTTTGACAATTTCCAAGCAACTAGGGTTCTCATGCAGCTGTTCAACTAGGCTTTATCTAGTAAGTCTCCCATGTTTTCCCAGCTTGGCTCGGGGGATGTCACAGAAGGTCATGTCAAGAACCTGAATTTTGACAACATATGACACTGCTTCGCCTTTATTTGCAGACATAGTTGCCCATTATATAACAAAATGAGATTTGTTTGATGTGATACATTCTTGACAAATGCATGTTGGCTATCACCTGTTTCCTTGTTATCTTTCACAGTTTTAGAGCTTATTTAATGCCTCTGTGTTGAGAGCAGGTGCTGGTTCCTGACAGCTCCAGCAGCCCCAGCGCAGGGCACGGCTGAGCCCCTTGGCTGCAGGCGGGTGGGCGGGCAAGAGCCCCAGGGAAAGCCAGGGCAGGGGAGGGCAGGACACTATGGAGTGTCCCAAAATTATTATGCTCAAAGTATTCTAGGACAGTGTTCAGTTTATTTGGAAACAACTGATTTGCACAAAGATTCATAATAGTTAGTTCTTCCCTTAGGCTAAATTAACATTTGACTAATTTCCTTACTGGTACTGACTGATAGCTATCTTAAATGTCCTTCTGAAGACTTAGACTCTCATCCAATATTTTTACTATGAGCCAGTTCAGAACAGTGGGATGCAGATGGACAGACTACTTTTTTAATTTTCACTACACTTGGTGGGTCAAGGTTGACTATCTGAACGATTTGATGCTTGCTTCCCACAGCTGATATAAAAACTCTTATTGTGAAGACTGGAAATTTAAGTTCTTGCATGTTACTTAAGAGTCTGAGCTAAAGGGATAGAATGTGACATCTCTTTCTAGACTCTTTTGCCATCAATACCCTTCTTGTCACCAACTGTACAAATAGGTAGCCAAAGGGTGATGAAGAAGACAATATGCTCTGTCAGTGCTACTGAGGGATTTCCATGAGCTTGGAGAATATTCATCACCTAAGCCTTTTTCTATTCCACATTTTACCTGCAAAGCAATACAAACCAGCTGTAAACGAATGGCCGGATCTAGATGTTTGTATAAGTTAGGAAAGACTTTTCTCTTTCTTTCTTACAACACTTTGATCCATGAAGAGCAAGATAGAATATCACTGCAGGTGGTAAGAATATCCTGATACCTCTGAACTGTGCAAAGTAAACATCTTTTGCTAGAGAAATTATCATGTATTCCATGTGTATGCAGCATAAGGTGTTATCTATGGCATTGCTGGAGACTGCAAGACAACACCTCCTGATTGAAGCTGTGCAGACCAGTAACAGCTCCATTTGGGCTAAACAAACTCAAGTACTCTGCTTTGTGTAAGTCCCCAAAAAAATTTATTGCAAATCAGACCTTTGTGTCTTAAGGGCCTGAATCTCCAGGAATCGTCTGACAGTACTGAAGTGGAGGATGAATTTAATTTTAGCTTTGGGTCAAGCTCTGCACAGGAAGTTTAGAACTAAGCAATTAAACTTCTGGGGAAGTAGGAAGATTTTACATATTATCAATAAGCAGTTCTTGTGCCAAAAGAATACCTGACTGTATTCTTGTGAAAGCCCACCCACAAGATTGAATTTGGGCTGTGTGATTCTGCCCCAAATGATAACTGTGTGTAGAGATGTGCATAAGTCAGCACAGAATCTACATAAATATATAAAATATAAACATACAGTAAAAACATTAGTCAGATAGAACAGATGAGCGGAGCAAGCACAGTGTGAAACTATTTCAGCAAGGCAAATTTAAAGCAAACACTGAAACAAATGAGGTGGCAGACAACAGTATGAATTTTAATGAACCAAAAACAATACAGCAGAAAACTATTAAATGCAGTTTTGGTGCATAAAAAATATATTGCTTTTAAAAGATGCTTTCCTCCATTGGTGAAATGTAAAGATGTATAATTTAATGTAATATTTATGAAAAGCTCAGTCCAAATATCTCTTTGCTGATCAGTGCAACACAACAACATTTGGAATAACTATGGAAATCTGTAAATTTTCAGCTATAATTTGAGGAATCGTTCAGATGAAGTTAAGAAACCTCAAGTATATTAGAAACATCAAGAGTTGATTGTGAATTTTCCCCAGGTTTTGCTTTGCTATTATTTCAGGTCTTTGGTAATAACATCTATCAAGATCTTTCTTAAACTGGAAATGAAACAGTGTGTCTTCAGCTGGAATAGTTTGTTTGCAGGAGTGACAGATTGTCAAGCCATCAGCAGAATTTTGGAATTCACAGAGCTCTCAGTACTTCCTCTGTGACTCCTATATGACATCCCATACTGATGAAGACTAGGGTTTTGTCTTGATCAATTACCCAGAAGATCTATTTCTGTGGCTATTTGGTCTCAAGTCAGTTATTCTTTTAGCTAGTGTCTGTTTCTAGTTGCCCACAGTTACCTTGCTGATCTCCTTCAGCAGCTTTAGGCCATCATAACTTCGTGTATCCAAGTCCAGCTTACAGCATCCTTTCCCCTTCCAGGTGCAAAGTACTTCTGCACTTGATCACCTCCTTTGGAGAGGGATAGATCTCAAAACCTTGGCTCTTCTGTGCCTCCTCCCTTCCTGCCTGGGTTTGGCTCAGAGAAGAAATATCTGAAAATAAGGCACTTTGCAGGGTAAAAAAACCTGAGCAGCTTGTATTCAGCTGAGCAAAGTATAAAAAAGTGGGCATGTTTATTTCTGGTGACCCAGTACATTTGTGAAGCATTTAGAGCAGTCTAATTCTATGTCATCATGCTCACATTTTACTAAAGAGCAAATTTGCTTTGAAAACAGCACAGTTGTGACATAAAAGTGATATATGCAGCTCTTTTGGACATATCTCTATTTTTATGTTCATGAAACTTGAAAGAAGTTGAAGTGCATGCACTTCTAGCTTTCAGTTATCCCTGTTAAATGTGTTAACCAGAAGCCAAATAAAATGGTCTGGGTCTTGGACTCAGGCATGTAGAGCACAAATTATGGATCTGCAATGTATGGATCAGGTTTGCAGAACTTCTGCATTACACAATTGCTTTATCTCAGCAGATTTCAGTGGAATAGGTACTGTTCTCTTAAATTAATCTAGTGACATCTGGAGAAAAAATACTGTCCAAAATTATACAAATAAAATGCATAAAATCACAAAGTAAATGCAAACCCTTTTATTATTGCTTCTTGTAACCTATCCAGCAGTATTGCTCAGGAAAACAGAAGCTACCATATATCTGAGATGCTATGAGAAAGAATTTGGCATATTCAAGGTTTGCTGTACCCTCCCCTGTGATACTTCTTTACAGGTGTGCAGTGCCCATCTATGCAAAGCAGATTGTTATGGTGCTAAGCACTATTTCTAAGATGGCCATGGTCAACCCCAGGCTTAAGGGGAGTTTTCCAGAGCAGGTGGCACTTTGCATCATGTTTGCACTCACTGTGGACAGTTTGTAATAACAGAGCAAGGCACCAAGCAGTAGAGAAGCAGGATTCACCCTCAGAGCTCAGTCATGTGGTGCAGTATGGCTCTTCTGTCACAACAGCTGTGCGTGTCTCAGTCCTACAGCAGCAGATTTTCTTGCAGTTTGCTTAAGACAAGCTGTCTCTGATGGTTGCTTCTTGTCTTGTTTTGGTGAAAATCCATCTGTCACCTACTTAGAGGATAAAGCCATAGAGGAAAGAGTGCAGAAACACAGGAAAACATGTGATAAATAAAACTGATTATATAATACACTGTGCAGACAACAATGAGTAATTTGAAAATACTAATAATTATAATTTATGTTAATTTTTCATGCAAACTGGTAATTGCTTTAAAAAAAGTTTTAGGTTTAGAAATATGAGTAGGAAGGTGTATTTGAAAACCTCTCTCTTAGCAGGCATCATGATCTACAATTTGAAAAATTACCTCAGAATAGTCAGACTCCACAGGCACTACAAGAAACCAATTTCTAGGTTTTTTCAGCCACTGCCTCCAGGGAAAACCATTTTTCATTATGCAAACAAATATACATGGATGTAAGTGCACTCCTTGGTTTAAAGCTTCTACGAATTCTGTTGCATTTCTTTTACTTAGATTAGAAATTCCTGGTATAATTAATCCAAAACTCAGAGTGAATATTACAGAATTAAGAGATAAACTGAAGTTGTCCCCAAGAATTTTCTCTATCTGAGAGCATCTTCAGGGTTGTCCTTGGTCAGTAAAAAATAATACTGAGTGTGCCCCCTGGAAACTGGTGTTTCTAAAGACTTCACTGTCAGTACACTTATTGACTCAAGCTAGGGCACGACAATAATCAAATTGTACCTCCTGACAAGGTAAAATAGATCCAAAATGGCCAGTAACTCTTCCACTTTCAAAGGAAAAATAGTTTGTTGGTTTTGAGCATAAGGTACTCTAAAGTTGAATAATCCTAAGAAATTAAACTACTTTCTCTCACTTTCTCTTTCTTTCATGCAGCTTTAAAATCTGTCCTTAATTAGTAGTTGTTGATTACATTATTTTGGGGTTTTCCCCTGGTTTGTTATTTGTTGAAAATTAAAGTCGCATAGCTTGGAATCACCTACATTAATCACAGTGTCCAGAAAATGTAATCGTTTGAATAAATAAGAGTTGTTTTATAATACCACTAGAAATCTACATGACATTATTTGCTTGTTATTCTCTGAATCCAATTTGCTGTAGGTTTTAAATATGGATTCAGTTCTTTGGTTTTTCAGACAATTTATTAGACAATATCTAACATACAATAGGAATTCTCAAAACTCTGTTATAGTGGTAAAACAGACTAAATCCTAAAACTTGTATCAAAGCCAGAATAAAATAATTTTGCCAAGAGAAGGCTGCAGAAATTGTATTACTGTCAGTTGCATTTTATGTCCAGGCTGTAGGATGAGAGAGGAATAAATTGGTGGCTGGTGGATCTTAGTCTGTTCTGGAGTACAGGGAATATTGAGGGCTACAGCTGTATTGGCCTGTTATATGTGGGACATTGCTGTGATTTTGGTAGGACTGCAGACATGTGGGACAGGGAAGGACCAGGCAGTTTCACCCATCTTGCTGCCTTCTTAGTCCACTGCTTCAGAGCAGATGATGTGTTCTGATCCTCCTCTGTGGGTGCATAAACATTTCATTTCTACATAATTTAGTGGATACTGCACAGAAGAAAATATCTAATTTAATGAAAACAAACAGAAGCATTACTGGAATTTAACAC
>VYZP01060115.1:344-16421 GCA_013400635.1 Hypocryptadius cinnamomeus
TTCTAGAGACAGATGTCCCCACAGAAGGGCCCAGAGAATGTGTGACACTAGTCCTTTGGAGAGTCCTTGAAATCTGCTGAGCTGGGAGAGTGGTCCATGTGTGAATATTTGGGTTTCTTTAGCTGTTAGAAGGTGTAAGAACCTGTTCCTCCACTGCTTCCAATAGCATGAGCTTCTTCACCCCTATGCAAATAATGCACTAACTGGCTTTGTCTCTCTTTATTTGAGTATATATCAGTGCTGGTTCTGTATTCAGTCAATTAAATCACGTGCCCAATTGTTGTAGCACACTATTAAATATTAAGAGAAAGGGAAATTAAGTAACACTTCACCCTTCTTAACAATTTATAAGCCCACCTAACCTAAATGACAAATTTGAGTAGGATGTGTTGTGTTAGGCAGATTTAATGCAGTGCAGGATTTACACTTGGCTGCTGCTATAGCGAGTTAGTGCTAACCAGACGTGGGCAGGGTGGGGCAGATTATGTGAACCCTTCATGGCCAGGAGAAACTCATCTAGAGAGAAAGCTAAGGCAGTTCCAGCCTGATTCTTTTTAATGTCACAGTTCATTTGCAGAACCATAACTGGAATCAAGAATTAAAAAGCCTTGTATAAAAGTCAGTAACATTAAACCTTTAAGACTCATGTTTCATGTGTCATAAAAAGTCTATGAAAGGATTTTATATTCTGTACAGTGTTTTAGCACTTTCAATCATTTTTTTTCCAACATAACTTTTGTGAACACTTTTATAGCCTCTAAATGAAAAACTAAACTATGTGTCATTCAAAAAAAGGTTTTATGGATCACAGAATTTAATATAAGTTCTGCACCATAACAAGGAACTGATAAACCTGTATTAGAATTAATTTAAAATGTAGGAAACAGTTTTAGAAGATTGTGCATCACACATTGTGGTAAACAACACTAGTAAGTAAAAACACATTGTATAGACACACTCTTTGAGAGTGAACTGCCTTAACAGACGCCTGAAAAGAAATGGTTTAAGTGGTTAAAAAATTATGTCATGTATATTCAAATCTAAAATTTTCATGTAAATGAAAATATTTTACATAATGGAATAAACTCTAAAAAAATAATCAAATGCACACAACAATAAAATTCTAGTTTAAACTCTGTCCAATAATATAAAGTATGATATAAGGTCTAATCTTTCTCCAGGGTAAAGACTGTTACTCCCCAGTGTCATTAACATTTATGAATTAAGGCTTCTTTATGAAATGGCAAAATTAAAATTATATTCTTCAGGTGCTAATTCTATAATATACATCTGTTTTACACTAATGAGGAAATATTTCTTTAATACATGATGGTTATGTGCTGGTATCAAAGGAAGAATGTATCTTAGGAAATATGTATAAAAGTAACAATTTGCACATTTTATCCCCTGTAAAATGCTGCACAGGTTTAAGCAGTAATTTTCCGAAGACTTTTGCAAGGCAGGTAAGTATAATCTGCTAAGTATACAGATTGAAATCTCATTGATTATTCCCTGTTTCTCATGCTGTTTCTGTTCAGGTCTGTTCCTGCTGCAAGAGGGCCAAAAGGAACCTCCCTTCTACACTCGCTGTTCAGAGGGCCTTTCTCTTCTGGGACTATTTTTCTGCCATTGACCATGCCTATAACTCCATAGAACCAGAGAAATAATATGAACTACAAAAATACATTATGAGTGGCAACAAAGCAATGCGTAAAAATAGCGCCAGGTTCATTCCTCCTAGGTTAAGTTGTCAAGGAGATTCTTGTTGGGGCTTCATCTTATGGTTTATTCACCTCTGGTTTATTCATAGAGGTTTATTTAAACCTCTGTGGTTTATTCAGCTCTGTTTATTCACCACTCCTGCCTGGCATTCAGGGTTCTAGGTGTTCCCAGCAACAGACCATCTCTCTGGAGGCCATTATTTATAAGTGGTGGACAGTTTGATCTTGGCTAAGTAGGTCTTATCAAAGAAAAACAGCAAGTGTGGGAGCACCTCAAAGGTCTCTTATCTGAATGTCTAGGCCTGCATTGCAGACATCTGTTCAGGAGCAGGGTGTTTAAGCTGACAGGGCAGCCAGCTGCACCAGTCACGCTCCATCCATACATGCCCAGCTCTGTGTCAGCTGGGACCTTTGGAGGCAGCAGCGTGAGGTTCACTGGAGCACTTCACAGTGACTCAGGTGGTACCAGAAGCTGCCACACACACAAAGGAATCAAGGCCCAGATCCTTCTGTTTGTTATAACTGGAACTTGGACATGAAACTTTCAAGTAGCTACTGTACGGGATGTGGCTAAATTTAGGTGAGTGAATGTGAGGCAGAACCTCAGTCCTACCCTGTGTCTGCAGGAGAAAGAGCAGCCATACAAGGAGGAGCATACTGGAAGAGCAGGATCCAGTGCCATATTGTTAGACCTGCATGATGGGAACATAGTACAACAACAAACCTTTTATTGACTTGGACAGAAGCTCCCTTTAGTCAAGTGTCAAAATTTTATCAGTGACATTACCTATGGCTGGACACATCTTTTCTTGTGCTAATGTGATCCTGAGTTTCCTTTTGCTATCTTTTAGAAGGTCAGGGACATGTTATATTTTTTATTATTTCTGTAAAGTACAGTTTGGTGATTTGGCCTCTCACATAGGTTGTAAGTGGTTCGCTGTCCTCACATTTCAAAGACAGGAAGAGTAGGCACAAAGTAAGCCAGAGAAGAAAGCAGTGAGGATGTGTACTGCTTGTCCTTGGTTTTGCTGCCTACCTGTGCAGACTGTGAAGAAGCAGTAAATTGGCTCACATATTATCTTTGTCAAAGTTTATCAGAGAGCTACATACTTTTTTGTGTGCTTGCCCTATCCTTTTTACACTCTGGTGTGCTCAAGAAATCTTGGGTACAGTCATTACAGTATGCAAAATCAGTGTGTATTTCACATTTTTGTCTATCTCTCCTTCCATTAGCATCAGTATTGCAGGAGATATTCTGCTAAGGAAATGCCTATTGAACTTAACTGCTCAGTACCTCTTATATTAAACATTTAAGGATGTGCTTAAATTGAAACATATGTCCATGATTTTCCTGTTCAACGAGGTATTTAAACATGTTTAACTTTTGGGCCTAAAGAGTACTCTTACAAGCTTTACTGAATTTGTGACAAAATAAACTGGTTTTTAAGTTAAAGACAAAACTGGTGTTTTGTTACCTCTACATCAACAGCAATAATTTTGATTTACAATGTATCTGGCTTTTGCTAGCTAATTTTAATTCATGGGCATTTCATTAGATGTGAGTTCACTGTAAAAGAAATAGCCCTGTGGCTTTGTGAATCTTCTAGGGAATTTAAGCAACAGGCTTGTTGACAATGTGCTACTTCCCTGAAAAGTCAACCTTGTAACTTGTATAACTATGCCTAACCTTAGCAATACTTTTAAAATTACTTGTACACACATCACCTTCCCTACATGTTTTGACAAATGACACATTTCCTTTGGTGCTTCTTTGTGGGTAACAGCGTGTGAGGATATGGTACTGGCAAAATTTATTGCAGTTATTTTGTAGTTGATATTAAAGAACATGATGTATTATATCAGGTGTCTGACCTTTAAAGATGTTAGGACCCAATTCATTACAACATAAAATTTACATATTATTCAACATTCTACTGTCCTTTTATGAAGAAGTCATGATGCATACGTACACGAGATTTAGGGCAGACAACTATCCCTGCACATTGAAGACTAGAGATTGAAGACAATGTGAAATAAAAAATATTGCAGTTTGGAAAAGATTCACTTTTTTAATCCATGAAATGGATGACTCTGGCTACAGCTTTTTGAACAATGCCTTAGAAAAAATAAATGGAACACACAGAGACAATGCTGTATTGGATATTAGCTGTATTCCTGTGTCTTTTGTAAATCCTGACAAGACCTACCTGTCTCTGTTCCTGCGTTTGATGAAGTTTTGCACTGATATGATATATGAAGACTCAGGCTGGGGATTTCATCAGTGAGAAATTGATGAGTTTTTCTGTGCATTGTGTTTTGCACATACTCACATGGAACCCACTCTGAACACTGTACCAGCAGTCCTACCTTTTTTTTTCTCTGTTTAATTATTCTTGTTTTGGGGGTATGAACATGCATTCTTTGCCACAGCAGATAGCAGCTGCTGCAGTCCACCACTTTCTATAACTGATACACCTCAGGTGCACAGCTGATATTGTGCACCTGGCTGTTGTGCAGTCTGTTGTGGATATCTGGAGAAATACCAGGTGTTCACACCAGCAGCTGTTCTGCTGCATTTGTGCCGCTGCTCCAAGACCTTGCTGCTGGAGAGCACCCTACCATTTCATACCAGTAAAAGTGCAAAGGCAATACATAGGGTTGGCTAAGACACTTGATACAGCAACTGTAAATTGTCCGAGCTTCAAAGTCTGTGTAGGGGAGTGGTAAAGACAAATAAGCAGCACACACTGACTTTTGTTGGAAGCTGGATAGCTCCTTCATTCCAAACATTAGCTGTAATCTCTTACAAAGGCTGTGCTGGCTTCTCTACTGATTTGCGTGACTTTGTTGGCATTCTATGGAATATTGAGGCAGCCTTTTCCAAAACATCAGAATTTATTTACAGATTTCAGTGTTGTGTCCAGATCATGGGCTTAACATGATTTTCACTTGGAGAAGAGTGGATCAAGACTGGATCACTTTGCTTTTTCTTGTTCTAGGAGTCAGACTCCAGGGGTAAGATTCAGATGCCTAGATTTAGGTAGGGAAAGTTACTTTCTGAGGATCTTTAAAACAATCTATTTCTTTCCGTTAGTTAGACAGAGACCATAGTCACTTATGATAGAATTGATTTGCTAGAACCCCAAAAATTTGGTTTCAAGCTCAGTTACCCTGTTTTATCTAAGGGCTGCTGATCACATAGCCATCAGCAAAGGCTTTGAATTTGAACTGATTCTCTATGGATTGAAAATTCCACCCTCTGTTAGGATACGGAACATGGGCTCTTTATTGTTATCACAAAATGTGATAATACAGGCAGTAATGTGCATAAGAGATGAAAAAGAGGACTGAGACAAGGACATGTCCTGCCTGAGTTAAGCAGGGTTTTACTTGCAAAGCCAATTTTGCAAGAATGTGCCTAAACTACCTTCAGAAGCTGTATAGACCGACGTAAGATTAGGTAATGAAGGCTGGTAATAATTATGGTTTAATTTACCCTGACTAGACATATGCATTGTGAGACTATTTTTATTTATATGCTTCACCTGCATAAATTTTGCTGTACTTATTTTAAAAAGTGAACCTGAGCACTGAGCATTTATTAGATTTTTGTGAAGAATTATGTTGTCTACTTATTTTCTTACGGATAATAAAGTAGTACTGGGAAGGATTTATTTTACCATAAGTTAGTCTTCTAGATGTTGGGTGCTAATTATTAAGCTAGTCTGGAATCTAGCCAGTGGGTGAGGATGGACACCTACTCTCCTGTCCAATTCATGCCTACAGAGGTTTAGTGGTTCAGCCAATCTCCCTTTTGTCAAGAGAGAGGCATGATGACCAGCTTGAGGCTAACTTCTAGGTGGCTCAGATTTGATGAAATAATCCCATACATAGTGACCAACATAAGAGATTGCAAAAAAAGAAGAGAAGGTGTCATGGTTAAGGGAGCCGAATGCAACCATAGGGAATTTTACTCTATCTGTGCATCTGTCAGGGAATTCCTGTGGGATGCTTGGCAAGTCACTGAACAGGTGGTCAATAATTGTGTGTTTCTTGCATTATGGGTGTCTGGAGTCTGATTTACAGAAGCAATAAGCATTTGAAACTGAAATTGAAGTAAATTGTAATTTTATTGTAGAATGCTACATGCTCATAAATACTTGGTTTTGTTGTTCTTAAACTGAACATTGCAAACTAGTGAATACTTTGGGACCCAAATTCTTTGTACTCTTATTCCCAACTGTAAAATGGGAATAATGACACTCATCTCCCAGAGGTGTTAGGAAAGTTTTACAAAGAAACCCTTGGGGAAACAAATAATTCTGTGTTCAGAGCAGGATTTGAATTGTGTGCAGCAAGTCCCTTGCTCATATGTTGAACAGTGAAGAGGCAGCAATGTTGAAAACCTGTTTGTTAACTAAGCATTTGCATTAACATTAATTAAATGGAGCAAGGGAAAATGATACAATGTGATGATGTCAATTTAAGAGTTCTTAAAATGCCGGTGCGGGAGCAAATTAAAGTTCTCCGAGGTAACCTTAATTTTGATGTTTCACGGTTTTTGACTGACAGAATCCTGCGAAGTCCTTTTACCACATTTTGGTTTATGTCTAAGACAATAAACGGAAAAAATCCCACCCAGAACTGCCACTTTATGTCATATGAAGAGCCATCAGCAGCGCTTTCTGGATGGTGGACATCAATCACAAAAACATTAGCCACTTGAGTTAATGGGTAGGAATACCAGATTACTGTGTTTGTCTTGTTAGCGCAGCAGGTTCATCCCCTTCACTGAATACATCATGAGTTATGCAGGGCATACAAATAGAGAGAGTTTCACAGTGCAGATGCCATGTGTGGACAATGTGGTGGTTTTCATAGACACTGGCTCTTATCAGACCTAGGAGTTTTGGGTTTCCTGCCATTCTCTGGGAGAACAGCACTGCTGGGCACAAACCATGCATGGCTTTACACTTTGGACTTGAGTCACCCACTTCCTCCAAGTTGCACTTTTCTACAAAATTTTAACACCGGCTCCTCATTTTCTCCATAAATTATGCTCAATCTCATTCCCTCAGGGTTTTCAACAACAGATGCATAAACCTAATTTTTCCACCATACAGCTTCTTGTCCAAACTCTTCTCCCAAGTGCCTGCCCAGCATCCCTATCCTGAGATTTACTCAGTCCCCCTCCAAATACTTTTTCACATAGTCCATATCTCCATGTTTCCTTTTCCAACACACTTACTTACACAGGCATAGCTGCAGTGTAGACGTCTACATTTAGATAATCTGAATTTCAGTTCCAGTTGCAAGAAGAGCCATTTACAGTTGTGATGTGGCATGTCTGATGTGGATAGAATGTCTCAGGAATTAATCTGGTAAATCTTAGTCACTTATAAGCACATTTCACATAGTTTCAGAGATTTGAAATACACTCAAATTACTGAGGGGGAAAATCCCCACTCCAATGGTAAATTGGACTTTAATTGCTCTGTAAATTCTCCTAAAAATGTCTGGTTGGAAGTGTGCTTGAAAGAGTCCTCCCTTCAACCCACCTCAAGACTGCTGTATCATGTCCCTGCAGACTGTGTCTTACGGTCTCAAACAACAGCCTCAATCTGCAAGAGATAAGTTTCAAATAGCTCCCCTATCCAGTGCAGAAATGCATTTCTTACATTCTTTGAGAACATCTATGTCATGTCCCAAAGACATGGGAGAGTTTCCTACAGTCTCCAGAGCTGTGCTGCTATAATGTGGAAGATGTGAGCTGAAAGGCGAGGGATGAAACACAGCAAGGGTAAAAGAAGATGCTTAGCACCAAAATTTTCACCCTAAAAATTCTTGCAAGCAAAACAGCCTCTTGATTGGAGAAATTCTGGATAGCCTTCTTAACAGATTGTACTGCCATGCCCTATACAGAGTCCTCATCTCCTCAGGAAGCTGTGCTCATTGAATGGTTCAAAAATTGTTTCAGATCCTTCAATGAAAGATGCCACATAGGCTTTATGCAAATAACCAATATCTTAATTAAAAATATGAATGTTATCCCTATGAGAATTAGCCCAAACACCAAAGACACGCCCTCTATACTTTTGCTGATCTTCACTGCTAGAACATTCAACACACCTTTTTTTCCTCAGCTATTAAGTTTGAGAAAAATAAAGTGAGCATCTAAGCAACAAGAAAATTAAATGAATAAACATTTGAACACAGGAAAATACAATCTAAAATAACAGGTTTTATTGAAATAATATAAACTGATAATAAAGCTCGCACTACAAGCCGGCAAGACATCTTAGTAGAACACACAAGTACTACAGAAAATCTACTGATATTACAAGACATTATTTTCTGTAACCAGGGGAATAAATTGTCACATAGAACCCATTTGAGATTTTGATGCATTAGCTATGGTGTGAGGACAGTGTATGAGCAGGCATTTTATAGATGAAATGTCCATTTATGTCCTATTACAGGCTCTCATGATCCAAAGAACTTTGCTTTTAAAACTCACGCACAACTTGCAGTTCAGTAACCTTCATCCAAGCCAGCAAGGTGTTTCTCAGCATGGTAGCCATGTTGTGAGCACAAAGACTGCTGCAACTCTATTCCTAGAAAATGTTGGCCATTATTCTGATTTCACTTCTGTCAGATCAGTACTGGCATAACTGTACTATTCCAGAGCATAGGCTCTAACTCAATTGTGACAGAAAGGAAATCACGCCCATGAAACCAAAGCAGGGAAAATGAGTGAAACTGCAATGAAAAATAAATGGGAAAAAGGTTGGGTTTTTTTTTTTCAGAAGATGATTGAAGAAATTACATGAGTGTGTATACTAATTCAGACATTGAAGAAATTACATGAGTGTGTATACTAATTCAGACACTGACTACACTTGCCTTGGACAGAGACATGGAAATTCATGTCCTTTTGTAAGTAAAATATTTCTTGTCTTCTTAGCACTCCATCAGTTTAGGATACTAAATGGATTTCTAAGGATATCTTTTGAATTGTATTCTTCTCACCAACCACCTAGTCACCCGTGTGCCATCAAGAGGATCTCTCTCATTGATCAAGTTAAATTTCTTTGGTGCCTGGAATCTGGGTCCTAGTGTCAGTGGAAGTTTCTTGCTGCTATGGACTTAACCACAGGAAGTGACCTGGACGAATATGCACAAAACTCAGAAAGCTTCACAAAACTTCAGCTGAACCTGACACCTTGGCTATAAGCAGGCTTAACTAGTGGGTCCTAAAAGGAAGCAAATAAATAAATAAATAAATAAATAAAAGAAGAAACTGCTGTGAAAAACTGACAAAAGAGAGAAAAATTAAAAACTTGTTTCTGAGAAGTGACAGCTCCTGGGATACTTAATCATTGTTTTATCATACCAGTTTTTAAGAAAAACTTTTTTCACTGAATTACTTTTCAACTCAGCATGTATACAGAAAATAAACTAGTCTTTCAAAGTCACTAGTTCCCTTTTTAATCCACTTCTTGGAAAAAGCAAAGGCAATCTGGGTGTTGTGTGTGTATGCATGTGTACATGAAAAGCGGAGTCCTCAAAAAAAAAAACACCACTCATTACTTTAGCCCTAAAAAAAAAAAAATAAAAATTAAAGTATCAACAATTGCTGTTTCATCTGATAATTGCAGCAAAAATCACATCTCCACAAACAGAAGATGGACCTTAAATTATATTATTCAGTACAGCAATATTGGTCCCATAAACTCTGGGATAAAAAGGTCATTTAGAGCGTCCCTTCCAAGTTAGAATATTCTGGAAATCTGTGAATCTGTGAAAGAAAACGGAGCAAAATTTAACCTTAACAAAAACACGTGAAAAAAACCTCGAAGAGGGAAAACTGGTCTAGAAAGCAATTTGTTATGCGAATGTCTTTGAAAGCCTCTAATAATCCTTATGAGGTGCCAATAACCGTGGGTGCAGTGCATCGCCCGTGCGGCTGCAGGTGCCGCGGGCTCCGAGCAGCGGCGGCGCTGGGCTGGGGCTGCCCGTGCCCGACCCGCACCGCTGCCCTGCCTGCGGGGCGGCCTCTGCGGCTGCGGGGACAGGCGGGGGGAACCCCGGCACAGGCTGGCGTGCGAACAGCTCAGGAGCCCCGCTGGGATCAGCTGCCACCGGGAAGCCGGTGAGAGGAGTGAGACGCTCCGGAGCTGGTGCGCTGGGCGGGAAGAGAGCCGGGTTCTTGCAGAGGAGCGCACGGCGTGGAACACCCCGGGCGCTCCTTTGGCCGCAGGAGTTCGACAAAGCGGTGTGGCTGCGTGGGAGTCAGTGCTTCATTGCGTGGCAGTGTTCGCGAGCGGCAAAACTGGGAGCTTTGGAACAAACGCGGGCAACGCGGGAATTGCGTGGTGCGAGAAAACCACCGCGTTTCAAAGCCGAGTCACAAAGGGGCCTCGTCTGACAGCCGCTGCCTTTCCCCGTCCCATTGTCTCCTTGCAGCAAGTTTGTTTTGCCCCAGCAGTAGTGACTGATCCACTTGGTACTTTCCCTTTTGTTGGAAGAAAGCCTGGAAATACGTAGTGCGGTTTATAGCGTTCCTTTATGTATTTTTATTTTTTTTTAACATTCACAGCTAAGCTTTCGAGATCTGATAAAAAAACAAAACAAAGGCAGAAAATTAAGGACAAAAAAAAAAAAGGAAAGGAAAGAAAAGAAAAGAAAAGGAAAGGAAAAAAAAAAAAAAAAAGAGGGGGGAAAGAGAAGAAAAGGCGAGTGCTGTTTGGATCCCCGTTCCCGCCGGGAAGCGGAGCCGGCCCGCAGCAGAGGGTGCTGTCTGCCCGCGGTAGCGCCGCTGCTCGGGAAGGTCACTCAGCCTATTGATAAATCACTGTGCCGTGATTCCTAACTGACAGCTCAAACTAACATCAAGCTGGATGAGAGAGAACAAAAGGCCATCAAGCAGCCATTTTCTTGACACTTTTATTCAATCACCAGCAGATTGCTTACGACAGCAATAGCAGCTGTTTTGTCTTCATCTTTCCACATTTGATAAAAGGTGTCAACTCAAATTTTTGTAAATAATTCACTTACCCCTACTGCACACACCAGCACTGTTCAGCATATGTATTCTGTGCGAGCAGATCACTGAGGCAGGTCAGGGCTCAATGATATCAGCTGAAGGTCATCTGTGATCTAAACGGAAGCACTGATAAAGCTACAGTCCCTCAAGGTCAAAGATAAGAACTACACCGAGATATTTGTAATGTGGACGAAAGGTTAAACAATAGAGAGAAAAGTATGCTATTGTTTCAGTTAACACACTAATGATTTTTCTATTGTTCCTTAGGTGACACTGTTCCAGAGGATTCAGCTGCTTAACCCTTTTTGAGTGCCACGCACGTGAAAGTGCTGGGTGTGAGCAATTAGAGAATATCGCTTCCCAAAGTTGGTGATGTCAGGCAGTAGCTCAGAGCCGTAATATGCTGCTGCTAATACAGCTGAACTGCAGAAGGGAGCAACAGCAATTTTTATTGCAGGCTTTGAAAAGAAAAAGAACCCCCACAACTGGATATTGTATCAAACAATAACAGTTAAAATGATTAATGCATTTAAGTAAAATACAGCTTACCTTGAATTTCTCCTTAAAATAAATTTAAGTCCCAGACCTGAGGAGAATTAGATAATGTGCCTAACATTTCCCGCTGTAACATCTTTCCTTACTTTAAAGGCTTAGAGAAACTAATAGAGAGATCCTTGAATTATTGCAATACGACACTCTATCTGATGTTGGCACTAGCCAAAGCACTGAGATTAAAAATGATACATCCTTCAATACTAGGTTGTTTTATCTTTTTTTTTTCTCACACAGTTATATTACTCAGAATATAAATCTAAACAACAAATAGTCACTGTTTGTCACTATTTGGTTTATACTTTCTAATAGCAAAAGTATATGTGCATTTGAGATTCTGTCTGTGCTCAAACAGCAGGGAATTTATTGCATGCAATTGATGTACATGAAGATCAGAGAACAGTTGCCTTACATTTTCCCATTCTTTCTGCCTCAGTGCTGTTCTAAAAACAACTTTCCTTTCTCCAGTGTATTTCTCATGGTGAAATAACAGTAACTAAACAAAAGAAGGTCTCTTTTTATTTTTAGCTAAGCAAGATGGTACAGGAGTACTTTCTTACTGAAAGCAGGACTCCTGTCTGCATCAATATTATTCCCCCCTCACCCAGCTGTATATGAGCTAGAAGAAAGAGTGTTAATTAGAATTAATCAAATGATTTTTCAGCAACTCATTTTATTTGTGGACATTTCTTAATTTTCTTCTGGAATATTTACATTGCCGTTTCTTCAAAGATACATTTTTCAACTTGTTTAATATACTTTGCGGCTTGAAAGGTCTTATTGAATTAAGTAGGAAAGGTTTTTGGCAAGTTCATGCCTAAAATCAAATTGTGTTTTATGGCACAGACTGATCGTGTAGCTCATGTGGCAGTATTTCCCTCCGATGGTCCCGTGTCCTAGATACAAAAGGATGGCTTGAAAATAACACTAGGATTTTGAATCTGTCATCAAGTATGCAAGACTAAAAACTTCAGAAACTTTCCATTTTTGGGCTTGCTACTATCTTGTTCAAAGTGTCATTCTTACAGGAAAGTAGACCACTAAAAATTAGTGTCTGTGTGGAGAATTAAAATGTGATGTTCTTTCATCACAAAGGCATTGCTCGTGACTGCACGCCTGTAGCAGTGAAGGGTGCTGTTATATTATTTAATTGTCTTTGTGGAAAAGCACTAGCAAAGATTTATGAGGACACTGACCATTTATTTTAACTTGTATTATGTTGTATAAAAGCAATCAATGTATTCCTTTTACCAGTTTACTAATTTTGCATTTCCCAGCCTATGGCTCCTGACACAGTAACTGTAGAGAACAATCTGTGTGCTTTAGACGTTTGCATCTTTAATATAGGCATAAACCTCTCTTCCTTCTCAAGCATTAACACAAGCAAACCAGCATTAGTCTTCTTAACTCATGTTTACTTTCCATGAACATTTAAGAAGTATATTTGCCTGTGTCTATTTATATGTAGTTTTGCAAATGGTCACAGAATTATTTTTCTGACATTTGCTTCTGAACCCAGTTATGCATTATGAAACTGCAATCAGTATGGGTAACTATGACAGGAATTATCCTTCTGTCTGAGAGCAGTTTCAGTGCCTACACCTGATGTTGACCAGTACCTGCCAGTCTTTCTGGAATTTTACATACTGTGTCTAATTTCAGAGAAAAAAATTACAGGAGCAATTTGAGAAAGTTCTTAGCCTAGTTTCTTGCCTTGTATAAATCAATGCACGTTGTTTCAAGGTAAAAGAAGGAATAGGATGAAGATATGTTGTTCAATCTTCAACTTAAGTATGAGGAGGGTTGACAGAAAAGAACACGTAGAGAAATGGCAAGGGAAAACAGGAGTGCTGCAGAGTGAAGGAAAGAAATATTTAAGGAGCAGAGGCACCAAAATGGGCATGGAGAGTGCTATGGGACATGGACACAGCAGGCTGAGGCTCTGACTGAAAGAAAGTAGGGCACAGTAGAGGCCATAATAAGATGGAATATTACTTACTTGTCTTGAACTTGAACTCTTTTTTTTTTCTTCTATATTTAAAACTATAGGCACTTAAAATGAATCCCCAGGTATTTTTAATTTATTGTGAGTAATGTGATTTTGGCCATGACTGTGGGATCATTTGTGATAATTGATTCTGGATGAAAATGCCTCTTTCTCATCCCTTAACTTGCACACAAGGTTGACTTGCACTGAGCTCCAGGCCAAGAGCATTTTACCCAATTCTATGTCCTCAATAATTATTATTAGATATCTTTCTAGGTAACTCACTCACACATTTGAAAAATGAGAAAAACAAGAGTTTGACAGTCACTGAGTTAAATCTATAAACAGAATATGCCTTGTAGTATAGAAGACCCCAATGCCATTGACTGTGCTGCAATTAATATAGAATAGAATAAACCAAATAATGTGCTTTTGCAGCCCCCAGATCTTCAGATCTTCACCCTATTCCATCCTTTACCTTGAAACAATGTGTGGATTTAGACAAGCTGAGAAACTAGGCTGTTTGCATAGTTTTTTGTTAATAGAGTAGACCATCGTGTATAGCAAAAAAGCACCATGAGTGCTTATAGTTTTAAATCCAAATCTTCAGGTTTTATTTTTACAGGTGATCAAGCTTGCCTGTTAAGTCTGCAATCCCTGGTCCCCAATTTGCTTCCCAAATAAAACCAAAATGTCTTTGCCTTTTAAATACTCTAGCAACCTTAAAAGAAAGATCTGTGTTATGTCTTCACAAGACCAGATCTAAAATGGTAAACTTTAAATACTTTTAGGACTTCTCTCTGGCACCAAGACTAATTGACATGGAATGGCTGACATCAATGTTGTTACAATCCTTACCCTCCGGGGTAGCCACGTGTAAATTGGTACCACTTAATCATCGTCCTTGGTCTTTGCTGGCTCCTAAGTAATGCCTGGGAATGTCTGGAAGGTTGTTTGGCCTGGGCCAAAACCACAGAAGAATCTGTTCTGGTGGTTCAGCAACATGAAAAAGCAAGATCCAGAGTCTGGGAGTATTTCTAGGAAGCAAGGGTTCCTGAGAAAGCAGAGCAGACTGCTGTGCTGCTTCCTAGGTCTCCATGCAGTTACAGTGCCTCTCAAGTATGAAAAAGTAAAATCTTCTATGACTGACAACATCCCCAGAAATTCATAGAAGTTCCTTGCAAAATTGATTGAATTCTTAACTTGCAATACACATTCAGGAAGCAATCTAAGTTAATATTGTTTTACAATGCTTTTTTACTACTTAATGAGTGTGGACTCTTTAGGAAGAGGTTGAAATATTTAGTTGTAGAACATGT
The DNA here is from genome assembly GCA_013400635.1 of Hypocryptadius cinnamomeus. Classification (NCBI taxonomy): domain Eukaryota; kingdom Metazoa; phylum Chordata; class Aves; order Passeriformes; family Zosteropidae; genus Hypocryptadius; species Hypocryptadius cinnamomeus. The sequence goes on from VYZP01060115.1 coordinate 14,970, forward strand.
ATGGCATTGAGAGCAGTGTATGCAACAGATATTACCTTTGTGTCCAGTGGGTGGACAACCTTGCCTGAGTGCTCAATAAAGGTCAAAAAATGAATTAATAAGCTTATCTTTCCAGAAAACAAGCTTCTTTCTAGAAGACATAACATTAATGTTTACCAGGCTGCCCTGGGGAATCACTAATGATGTACAAAGCTTTCTGCCTATAGGTCACTGATTTTAATCCAAACCAGCTCAGCAAACACTAATTTTTCTTAGGAGTGCTATTGGTTTATGTGTAAGTTGAGTGGGTTTTCCAGACAGTGAGACATACTTATAAGCATAAACTTCTAATTTGAAGCATGTTTGTCTGACACAATAAATGTTTTGATTTTTTTCCACGTGGCTTTTACATCAAACTTACAAGTTTTTGGTAGTTAATGATTTTTTCAGAAAGTATCTAATTTATATGTAAAACTTTCAAATGATAGTGTGTCAGCAACATCTCTGAAGAAATGGTTCTATTAATTAATCTCATTTTGAAATATACCGTATTTCTAATTAAAATTGGTTTTGAGAAGGAGGGTTATAAGTGCAAGTCCCAAATTGCAAACTCACCTCCTTTGGTCTGTACTGTTTGTCTGGGACACTCCAGTGTGTGTCTATAAAATGCCTACTGGAAAATCCTGTATCAGAAACCCTAATCCCTTCACTTGTAGAAATTCACAAGTTGGAAAGAAGCAATCCAGGGTATTTCTGGAGACAACACAAATGCTAAGTGAGGTACTGTCCTGCTGGACAAACTGGTTGGGGATGTGCCAGTCAATGGTAGTCTTGGGTGTAGCTGCTGTTAAACAATGCTCTACAACATCCTAAAGAGAGTGAGGAAGGCAAGTAGCAGAGCATAGCCCATAGGCTCAGAATGGCCAGACTTTGGTTTCCTCAGGAAAGTGATGGGTGAGATCTTCTGGGAAGCAGCACTTAAGGAAAAAAGAGATTAGGAGAGCTGGCAGGTCTTTGAGACAAACCATCTTCAAGCTCAAGAATGGGCCACTCTGATGCTCAGGTAAGAAGGTGGATGTATCAGGAGACTGGCTTGGCTGAACTTGGAACTCATAACTGAATTCCAGTGCAAAAGGCAGTATAAAGGCAAGGTTTGTGAGGACAAGGTGCAAATGAGAACACAGAAACATTATGCAGAAACACTGGATTTGAAACTGGCAAAGGCCATAGATTACAGCTTCTGTCTCCTCCTACCACATTGCTGAGGTTTCTGTTGAGCAAGGGGGTTAAATGTGAGCCAGTGTTGTACCCTGGCAGTGATGGAGGCTAACGGCATCCTGAGCAGTAGCAGCAGGAGTGGAGACAGCTGATAAAGTGAAATTATTAATCTCTGACTTCTCAGTAATCATCAACCTGTATCCAGAATGATGCAGCCAGGTTTGGGTGCCCAGTACAAGAAAGACATAGATAAGC
>VYZP01060117.1:0-10698 GCA_013400635.1 Hypocryptadius cinnamomeus
TACTGCCTTTGGCTTTTTGAGTGGCACATTTGGTCCTGTAGCCTAGCACTGGCATCCCACATCCAGTGTGCTCTTGGTTCTGTGCTCCAGAGCACCTGGTCCCAACCCTCTGCTGCAGTTTGGTGCACTAGAATATGTGCTGGGCATGGTAAGCCTCATCTGTGGGATTGGTGTGGAACTGGTGGAGCTGTGAACAGTCAAGCCCTGAAGGGTTGGCATTGCTGTATGAGTCCTTTCAGGAAGTTCCTTCAAGAAGAAGTTGGTGCAACAAGAGATGCTCATCATCTCATATGACTGGGACATGGCTTCAGTACCTATACACTATATTTCTAGAGGTATTCCCTGCCAGCTGACTGTGGTCTTGCTCACCAAATGCCATTTGTTATGTCCTACAGCTCACTCAAACCCAAATTTTTTTATTCTGTCTTGGCTGTACCCCAGAATGGACAACTCTATTGCTATTGAGCCCTGGTACTTTACTTGTGTGATTATATGAACATACAGGGACAAGATTCAGCAGACAACATTCATATTGAGTTCTTAAATTATTTTTCTTTGGGGAAAAAATTTCTTTTGCAGTTGAGCACATAGACTGCTCTGTACAGCTACTGTTTGGAAACACACACCTGGGCTGACTTTAAGGCACCGAAGTGTCTTTTGAAAGCAGTGTAATTGTAGTAAGAAATTCTCTGCAGACACCAGCTGACTTTTTCTGTGAGTGTCACTGGTGGGCCTTCATAGTGTCACCACTGGCAATAGCCACGTTTCTGAGTCCATATCCAAGTCTAGTATTTTTATACAAGCTATACTTCGGACTATACTCCTGAGGATGTAAAATTGCTAAAAACTGCTGCAGTATTCTGTGGAGTATTTTTGTGAACTAATTGATAAATTCATGTTTCTGCCCAGAACACACTGGAAGATGATGTATTTTTATGGTTTTATTTTTTAGAGTTTTTTTCTGTTTTGCTTTTTTTCCCCCACATGCTAGCATTTCCATAGGAAAAAAATCCTCTGAGGGGTGTTGTAAATGGTATTAATATTGTCAGCATAAATATTGAAAGACAATATGCTGCCAAAATGTTTTGCATGTATTCCTGATAAAAATTATTTTCATATTCTCAGTAGCTGCTACTAGCTACAAATCTTGGTGTAATTTGTATTTGCAGGCAGTTTAAATTAAAATTTTAACAGTATGTTCTCTATAGTGAGAATACTGTAAATTCTGCAGTTAAAATGGTTATTTCAGAATATATAATTGCAGTATTTTTTTATGCCAGGTAGCAGATATTAAGTAGAATTAGGGTTTTTTATTGTTAACATTTTTAATGCCTGTAGAACAGAATACAGATTATATACAACTTTTTGTCTCATAAGAAGAGGTTAAAAAGGCTTACTGTTAGTGTATGTTCAGGTGTGTGTATTTGGAAAGGAAGGCAGGTATTATTCTGCTGCTAATAATTTCCTTTCAACTGGGGTTGCTGAAAATTGAAGTACACTGTAGAAAGGATGATGAAAGCTTAAGGAGGGATGTCTTCAATGTTGTGCATATTAACACAACTGACGTTACAGTTGTGCACAGCCTGGACCACATATGAGTTTGGATGGAATAATTTTGAATACTTCTGTGCCTTGTGCAGGTAGCAGCTGTGTACATGACACAGCTGATCTTCAGGTGCCAGCCTGATCTTCTTTCATAATCTGTTGTCTTATTCTGATGAAATTAGGAGCTAACTGTGAGGAAGTGTAAGATGGTGATAGTTGTTGTAAAAATAGAAAACAGTTAGAAAAGCAAATCCGTGCTCCCATGGGAAGAAAAAATAAAGCAAGGGAAATTCTATTATTTGAGTTGGTGTACTGTGAGCACGTAAATTTTTATTTAAAAAACCCTCAGTACTGGATTCAAACAAATCAGTGGCTTGAACAGAGTACATAGTCTATGGTTGATTATTTTAATGGAAGTAATAAAAAAAAAAAGAAAAGCTCTGTCATGACTATATAATTCCTGCGTTTTTAAGACAAATTCTTTTAACTCCATATCCCTGTCCTCCCTTTAGCTAAGTGGTGCTGCATAAGTTTGCAGCTCACTTACAGGCTTATTTTGGATTTGGATTTTTTTTTTTTTTTCAGGTTGCTTGGTCATTAGTGACTTTAAGTATATATTTTTTTACAATTTCTGTGTACATGTCTAATTCATTTTCCTTATATGAACTCAAGAAACATCTGCTTCAAGGCTAACAGCACTTTAGCTGGGGATTTCAAGTAGTTTATTTATACACTGAAAAGCTGGGGGAGGTCAAAGACTATTGGAATTACTGACTCACTGGAATCATTTTAAAATATTAAGTTTTGATAATGTAAATCTAATCTGAAAGAAATTATATATGTGTATGCATGTATGTTTACATATGTTTATTGTTGTAATTCCAGGACAAGCATTTGGGGATGAGACTGTGCAATGCACACACACATAAGTCAAATTCCTGTGGTGAGATGAAGCACAGGGCCACAAAAATGAGTTCCTGTAAGGCAAATGTGGCTGGGGGTTAATACTGCAGGGTCACTCCTGAAGAGCACATTCCTTATGCCACATGAAATGTGGAGAGCTTGGCTCTTCCTCTCCCCTGAGGAAGGGGGAAACCGTCCACATCCATACTGCAGCCTAGTCTGTGAGAAAGCAGGGAGTAACCCACCCTGCCTAAATCCTGCCTGAGCCTCCAGCTCCTGCCACCAGCTCTTTGTGCCTGCTTAGATATTTACCAGCACTTAAGTTTTCTTAGCATTCACTGGAGGCCACCCAAGGATGCTGAAATGCCTCTTCTTAGGCTGGGGAGCTACTGTCCTTTGCCAGAAGCCCTGCTGAAATCAATAGGCACCTGGACTCTCCATATATTCCCTAGGAACTCTTGGAAATGAGGCCAAGCAAGGACTCTGGTGGCAGCACCTTTGTTCATAAGAGTTTAATTTCTGTGTCCTTGCTGAAGAAAAGGGTGGGGCCTGCTCATCACAACAGGGCTCCCAGACCCTGTTCTCTGCAGTGTGTGTTAGTTTGTATTGCATTTATATTACACAAAAAAGTGGTGTCTGGGAATTGGGACCAGAGCCCTCATTTCCCATATCCCAGTGCAAGGACCTAAAGGTTTCTTGCCTGTTGTCTGATTGGGGTTTGTGTTTGCATAGTCTCATCAACATAGTGCTTTGCCCTCATGGAAGTTGTGCACGTGCTTGAGACATCTTTGTAGTATTTGAAAGACTGAGTTTAGTGCTTCTGAGGATAAATAGTACTGAGATCCATGTTCTGAGACTAGATGGAGGGTTGAGTGAAAACCTTCCAAATAACCAGAAAAGACAGCTACTGGCAATCTGTGCTCCTGGTTGAAGAGACAGATGCTTTATTATTGCCACACTGCAGACAACTAGTCACTGCAGGTACCTGTGAAGGAAAATGCTTCGAATATCAGAGGTACAAAAGTCTGAACTGGAACCAACCCCATTTTTTAAGAGCCATACCCTAAAATGGGGAAATGAGACCCTTCTTCCTCAGAAATTGTACCTAGTAACTGACCTTTATGTCTGTAAAATATATAGTCAAACCCATAAAGTTGGAGTCTGCTCTTCCAAGAAATATGCTCATTTATTTGTTCTAGGATGTTGTACTAGCAGTGACTCAAAAGCAAAACAACGGGGTAGCTATGAGCTGAAGGTTGATTGTATCAGTACAAAATGAAAGGTAAGCATTGCTATTAAACAGTGTCCAAGCTTCAGTACAAAGCTGATTCTCTGTTTCTGGATAAATCAAATTTTTAGTTGCCCCATGGATGATACAGATGGTTGCCTCCTATACTGAGGTGCTGTGCAGTCATGTTACTAATATTTTCAAGTTTGTTGAATTATGGTGGTACTTTGCTGTTCTTGTGGAAGTTAAGCTCTGGTTCAGATACATGTTCTGACAAGGAAATGTGTTTAGGGCATCTTAGTGAGAGGTGGTGATTTCTGCACTCAACTCTCAGTTTGGATCCTAACTTATTTTTTCTTGGGAAAGTCTCTTAATTGTGATCTTTAGTGTAAATAGCCAAAAATGAATTTAAAAATCACTTATTTCATGGTTTGGTGGTAGTAAGCAAAAGTTTTAGTGAAATATCAGGAATTATTCAAGTAAGAGATGTGATTTTTTCAATATAGTTTACATACAAACTGTATTGTTGTGACTGGGCAATGATACAGTGCAGTATGATCAATGACATTTTAAGGATGCACAGAACTGACTTTTAACATTGAATTAGAATTGCATTGATTTAAATAATGTAGCCAAGATATTCTTTAATTAGAATTGCAGCCTATGCAATCACAATATTATTAACCTCTCCTCTTTGGGAGAAAACCATTATGCAAGTGCAGATGCTATTACCATGCTAGCTTAAGAACCTGGATAAATCCCTGAAAAGACATCTACTGCTCTCCTGACACTGCTTCCCCTACTGCATACAGATACAGCTTTCATCTCTGTAGTGGTCCATGCTGTAAACATCCTTTTGTGGTTTCCTTACCAGTTATATTTTATGGAGACAGAAGACCTATGGCTTTCCATTAATTTTTTGCCTTTTCAGGTGTCTGCAGCAAAGGGAAGGGAAGGGAAGAAGATACTTGCTACTAACATTTGTTTCATGGGGCTAGCAGCTGACTGTCCTTGTTTCTGGCCAGTGTTCATGGAAAGCAGTCTGGTAATTTAACAGCGTGATGCTGTTGAATTTCTTGTCAGATTCTGAGTTGCTTAACAATGTTTGATATTTATTATTTGAAGTGCAGTGTTGGGGATTTTTTTCTTATGCACTATTTTTTTCATTAAATGCGAGATAGTGTTTGATATGGAAGTCTTGAAAAAATCTATTTCTTAAGGTGAATACACTTTTGCTTCTAGAAGTTTTTCAGGTTTTTTTAGCTGAAAAGTGAGTAAAAGTTGAAGCCTGAAATGTTGATGAGTCAAAGTACTCTGGGTGCATACAACTAATTACAGGCAACATGAAAGAAAAATAATTTTGGTTATCTTCCCACCATCTTTTTAAAATTAGACACTAGAGTGGATTTTGCTTATTCACATAGTTAGAAAATGGCTTAGGAGATTATATTTACCAGCAAGGTATTATTTTTCCTTCAAAAGTATAAAGCTGTTGCTGCTTTTACCTTTTCAAAATCTACAAGTCAGGAAATAATTAAAATAATGGAAAAAAACCAAGTTTTCTTTTCATGGATGCAGAAAGCTTTCATTAACTTTCATGGGACTCTGGTCACCCTTAGAATAGAAATATGCCTGTAAAAATAAGAACTCTGTTCTGTTTACCATTTGGCTGTTATTCCACCCTCTCGATGATGGAGTTTCTCTGTGTACTGGATTTGCACACTGCTTTTAAATGATACAGCTGTTCTCTGGATTTACAAGTACTAGATTTTTCAGACTGTAGGTTATTTCATAGCATCCTAAAAATAGGTGTAGGGCCATCTAATTGTATTTGAGCTGCCTGCATGTTAATACTTTAGAGATCTACTTTCTGGACCATGAAATACAGCAGTACTCGTGAATGAGCACAGGAGTATGGGAATACTGTCGTGAGTGCAGCTGTGTGAAAAAAAGATTCAATGAATGATCATGCTTACTTTCAGAAAAAGCAATATTATTGCCAATCTTCTAAGCTTGTCATAAGGGGGGACAACAGATCCATTTTGGGGGAAAAAACCTATTTAAGAGCAACTTTTAATTATTTAAAAGTGAAATGCTTGACAATTTAGAATAGGAATTCAAAGTAAAAGTTTAATTTCAGGCTGTTGTAATAGTGTCATCCAGATGCACTTGCTGAAAGCCGAAGAAGCATAGAGATCTTTTAAAATGTATCTGAACTTGCTCAGAAGCATGTTTTTTTTCCAGGTGGTGGTTGGGGACCTCTAACAGCACCCTTTGCTAAATCTTCCTGTGATTTGGGTTAGTGGGTGCTTGGCAAGGAGATGAGGAGGATGTGTCAGGGCTGTGCAGGGCTCCCTCCCATGTGCCTGTCTTGCCCTGCTGAAGCAACCTGGGTGTCCAGAGTGACTCCGGAGCACTCTGATGAGGCTTCCCAGCATGGCCACAGTCCCTGGGCATGTAGTGGTGAAGTGAATGAGAAGTGGCCTGATGCTGGTGCTGTAGGCACCCTGTGTGCAGGCTGTGTCTCTGCATGGTGTTCCCTGCCCTTTGGGAGCATGGTGCCCCTGCCCGTGCCACCCCAGCCGCACTGTGGATCTGGCCTTGGGCCATCAGCCCTTAGCTGTGGGTCACCCCTTCTGCCCCTCCCTTCCCTGACAGACTCTTCCAGCAGAGCTGCTGTAATGTTGGCAAAACCATCTCACCACAACCCCTCAGGGCACCAGTGGCTGCCCTGTCCCTCCCTGTGGCCGTGAGCTGCACAGGGATTCAGACAAGGGCGGTGGAAGCCAGCGCTGGGCTTAGGCTGCCATCAGAGACACCTCTCCTGGCTGCTGCTTCTAGGTGGCACTAGTTTAACAATGTAAATTTATTTTAAAGCAAGCAACAGTAACTTCCTTGGCCCATAAAAATGGCCACCTGCTCAGCATAATGCACTGCTTTCAAAATTAATTGCTCAGGTTATTTTACTATAAGTAAAGTTGTCTGCTAATACAATCCTCTTACATATATATATATTGAATTTTCAAACCAGTGTTGAAACTTTCTTGTTACTGTCCTTTTTTGCAGTACGTGGGCAAGGATATGATAGGAAAGGATATGATAGGAACTTAGAAAGTTCTGCCCAAAAAATTTGATGATTAGAAGTTGCAAATTTTTAACTGTGGTAGTGAGAAAGCAGATGTTAGAGAGAATAAAACCAAATTGTAGTTAAAGGGTAGGTTACGTGTCACTGAAGTGGAATTCTGAAAAAGAGTTTTCAGTTCCAGATATAGTCCCTGCTTTTTCCGCTTTGCAGCCTGACCTCCTCAAAAAACTTGTTTTGTCCGTGTCAGAATGAATTTTGAGAGAATCTGAACTATGTTGGGACTGAAAAACAGAGCTCCTATGTGGACATTGATTTCCTTCAATTGATTGTTGACTACCTTTTATGTGACTTGTTCCTCTTAGGCCAGTTTAGTTCTTTTTGTTCAGATTATGAGAAGCCATCAAGACCTGTCTGAACAGCCAGAAAACTTTTGTCAGGGAACTAGATAAAAGCAGAGGATGGACTTCATTTGAAGTTTATAGTAAACTCAGAATTTCACTGTGAAAAATTAAGTTAAATTGTTTTTATTCATGAGCTTCTAAATTAAATACATCAGATTTAGTGCTTTGAAGCTATTTTTTTCTTTAATCCCCCAAACTCTTATGAAGAGACTAGATAATCTTCCATTTATTGCAATGTAATGCATATTTCAAATACATGAGACAGTTTATCTCTGCAAAGTATGGAAGTGCATTTAAAATCATTTTTAAAATGCTAGCATAGCCAAAAAGCCCCAATTTTATTTATATTCCTCTGGCTATTTCAGTGAGAAACAGATGGCTTTAAAGTACAGTTTTCACATGCAGTGTCCTACCAACTTAATTGGAAGAACTTTACATCCTGACTCCATAACTGAGGTCAGATCATGTTCTCCTCAAGGCTCCTTGTGCTGCTTTGTTCAGCAGAAGGATTCTGCTCCACTAATCCCTCTTCAGTTGTTGCATTAGGGAATTGCAGTATGCAGTACCTTAGGTACAGAAATAGCTTACATGAACCGTAGGCCAATGATTCCTTCTTTTGGATAGCAAATGAAACCTCACATATGCCCACAGTGACATTTTGTAACTGTGGGGAATATATTGCTTCTAAACAGCGGTGGAAGTCTTTAAAATAAGAAAACAGTATTGTAAACAGCAAGGTATTTTTTTATAAGATTGCAATGTCCTTACACAAAAAGCTTGGGCTTGAAGATATTTTGTTTAAATGCTGTTGAAACACAATGGAAACATCAGTGGGATGTGAAAATTGAGATAGAGTTGGTTAATTTAATGTTTCATTTTGTTTGAAGCATAATAGCCATATGCCTAGTATATGGGAGTAAAAGTAAGGTTTTCAGCATGCTTGGAAGTGTTCTGTGAAAGCTGAAAAATATTCTGTAAGGATGTATGTTATCAATGCCCTTTTTCTTTGCATACAATAATCTTACTGTAGAAGTGCATCCTGGGCTTTGCTGTGGTGGAAACAGGACAGGTAGGTTCACAGGAGCTGAAGAAAGGGTGATGGGATTTGAGCCATGTCTGTGATTCAGGGTTGTTGGTAAAATCAGTGTTGGCTCAAGAGGCTTGTTTGGGAGAAGCAGTTCTTAAAAGAAGTTATACTAACCAAAGTGAGGCTTGGTGTAATAGGGAATAAGGTACAAAATAAGTAGCAACAACCTACACGTGATTATCTTGCTTAAGTATAGGTAACATATGTTTGTGTCATGTTGCACTATACCAGTGATAAGGAACATCTGTGCTCTTTGTTCACACTGCTAATTCAATTTCGAAGATGTATTATTCAAATGTAAAATAACCTTATAGTTTCAAAGCTCTAGATCTTTGTTTTTCCTCTTCTCAGCTGGATAATTTTCTTCTTGACAGTGTTCTTGTACAAATTGTGAAAGAAGGAAAATAGCCATAACTGTGATCATGTAGAAATTAGGAAAATTTACTTGTTTGTTTAGTGGGGCACGGGTGGGGAACAAAGCAAAAAGAGGTAGAAAAGCTGTCAAATTTACAGAAATAATCACTTTCTGAGTCTACAGGCCACGATTTTGAAGGGATGTATGATTCTATGTATTGCCAGTCTAAATGCCAAACTTGAAAAAGCATACTTTTACTATCCTAAAGCATTTTGCAGAAGGTACCTTGTAATCAGGCCATATTCAGACTTAAAACCATTGTCATGACTTAAAATGTTTTAGTATTTGAAGTACCTTTCCCAAAAATGCGAAAGAAATTATTCAGAAAGTTCTATTTTGCATTTATAAATAGAAACTTGTTGCACTCCATTTTAATCAAAGTTTTAATTTAAAAATATTTCAAAATGCTGTAATTAAATTAGGAAAATTTTATTTTGGGCTAACAGTGACTGGACTACATTTCTGTCATTGATTTACTGTATTTGTTTCTGAAGTCATCATGAAAGAAGCACTATTTTAAAAAAGGCCTTGTGATTCTGACTTCATTTTTATAGCAGTGTGAATAGTAGGTTTTCCTGAACTGGTTTGTGCCTGCATAAGCTGCTAGGAGTAGTAGTGTATGACTACATGTGGTTAGTGGACTTTGAATAGTAACCACAAAGTACAAAATGCTCAGTTTTGAAATGAACTGTCAATGCAAAAGCCAGGGCTTTTTAACTTTCTAATCTCTAAAGTCTGAGTACCAGAGCTAGGTTTGAAAACACCTTGAGATTTAATTGTGCATTTGCAGTGAAGTAACAGTAGTTTATTCATTCTAAAACCTGAAATGATGCATATACATCTTAATGCATTATAATAATTATTTTAGTTTATATGATTTTTATGCAGTAATTAAGTTTTGACATTTCTAAAGTTAATCTCTTCTATGATATATATACACTCCTTTATGTTATTTACTAATCTTATTTAAAAAGGGAACATTACATATTGAATAATGTACCTCAATTTTATTGTAATGATTTTACTGGTTACCAGGTGGGGTGGCAGTTGAAAAATTTGGTGAATGCACTACGAGAGGATCCGAGTGGTGTTATCTTAACTTTGAAAAAGCGACCTCAGAGCATGCTTACCTCAGCACCAGCTTTACTGAAAAATATGAGATGGAAGCCCCTTGCTCTGCAGGTAATGAAGCTTAATCATAAGTCATACACCATCATTTTTAACTATAGATTATCTCAGTGATGCTTTATTGTGCTTGCTTCATCCTCAGCAGCATATAGATTTACTCTTGTATACTTTGAAAAGTTGTTTCTGAAATTATTTCTCTGCGATTTGTTCTCATAGGCTTAATTGAAATGAAACCTGTTAGACCTTTTCAAAGTTAAAAAGAATCATCCCAGTGCTCTACAATACAGAAAAGTAGCCTCAGATAATTCTTTTCTAGCTAAGGAGAGACAAACATACTTCACAAACTGATAAATTTTAGTTTGATTTCTTGTGAAGATCTCAGTACAGTATAACCTCAAAAAAGAGGGGATAAAATGTTTGAGTTCTCAGTTTGATCACTCATAGAGTTACAGGAAAATTTATAAGGTGATTGTATTCAATAAACTACTTGACAAAATTTCCTTATGTAAACAAAGCTGTATTTGTGTCTAAGTTGTATTTGATACCAAAGGCTTGCACATAAGGAAACGTAGCACAGGATGTCTGGCTGGGCACTTAATTTTAGTAAACCTGCAACGTTCTGGAAGCCATGGAATGGTTTCATTAAAGCTTTCATGTTTAACTCAAGGATGAAATGTCACTGTGATGGATTACTCTAGGAAATAAAAGTTATGTTCAGACTGATGAAGGCATGTAGCTAACTGATGGAACCAACAAATAATCCATTTTTCCATCCAGTTCAAACAGAATACTGTTTAGAAATTTATTTTGTTTGCATAAAGAATGCATTCTTTGGGACATTTTTATTACCACACCAAAAGTTCTAATTAAAAATTAAGTACATATGAAAGAGAAAAGACTTCTGCA
>VYZP01060118.1:0-26897 GCA_013400635.1 Hypocryptadius cinnamomeus
CCCACAAAAGGTACAATATAATTATTTAATTTCTGTAAAACAGTTTCACAGATGGAGAAAGGAAATTGCACAAACCTTGCACAATCAAAACCAATTTTATCTTAAGAATTAATGAACTTTTAGCTAAAATAGCATTATGCTTTCTATAATGTTACTTTTAATAGATTGCACCATCACTCCTTTTCAGAAATTTCATGGAGCTCTTTATCCTATAATTAGCATTTTTCAGAAGACCTTGATGTGTATGCACCATCAGTCTTATTTGGTGTCTCAGTAATATGTGAAAATAATTTATTTTGCCCTGGAGCTCTGCTCAGTTTAGCAGAGGTTACAAGGCAGATGGATGTTGCTCCATCTTTCAGAGTCACGCTTATGAAAAACCACACAGACCACCATCAGTCATGGAATGTTTTTGGTTTTTTTTCATTTCTCTCATGCCAATAATTTAACTGCAATTATATATTTTTAAATTTCTAATGGTGAAAGTCTTCACTGGAGAGGAGGAAAAGAAGAAATCTAAAATTATAATTAGTTTTACAGAAATCAGAAACATCATATATTGACTTTAGAAGTATGTGCAATAATCACTAATGCATTTCAATTTTCAAAAAAATATTCTAATGCATGTTAACCAATATGTACTTTCTGCATCTTTTAAATTCTTTTAAATGTGTTCCATTGGTAGTGCAAGGTCAAGTAAGGGTACAGCTTTCTATGACTTTTATATGTGAATACTTTGGGGGAGTATCTTAAAACTAGTTAGAAAAACATAATAGTTTTTTTTTAATTCCAATCCAAATTATGTTTTCCCAATTTTTTTTTCTACTGATATAGGACTGCTAGGTAAGAACAATCATTTCCATGTTGTTCTCATGCTGTGTTAGAGAAGTGCGACAGAGAAATGTCTGAAAACTATTTTTCAGGCACAATTTCTTGATTTAGTGGCAGATTTGGAAAGATGCATTGTAGTAGTCCATTTTTCAAGTATCCAAAAGACTGGCAATGTAAAATAATAAGAAAATGGTTACTGTAGTTGTCACCATTTTCTTTTGCTTGCTACTGTGCTTTAAGAATAGTTTAAAACTAGTACTAAAAGACTTAAATGAAAATTTGCTGAAATGTTGGCATATAAATTATTAGCTGTTGTCTGAGTGAATCCTATTAAAATGAGCTGACTTTCATCTGGCAAAATGCTGATTAACAAGTGGCTATTTTTATTAGATTCAGTTCTAATTCTGTATTTTACAAATCTGTGGTAGCATCCAAAAATGATAAGAAAAAGTAATTCTATACATTTCAGACACTTCAATTAAAAAGTCCTATGCTAATAGGGGTGAATGGAGGACAAGTGACAGAAGGATCTTCATGAGCTTCTGTCTCAAAAGCCTTATACTCTTCAAATAAGAAATGTTGGGAGAAAATCTCTGTTCCTCTTTCCTAAGAGGATTGTTCTAACTGAAGCAGGCCACTTGAGGTGCAACTATCTTAAATTCACTAATCCAAGATGACACCATGTTCAATATTTGTGTGTAGTGCTTTAAGGCAGCTTCGGTCACGGTCACCTCATTGGTGACAGATTTAGTGTATTCTTGTGTTATTGCTTACCGAATTGCGGTTCTAGATTGTTTTGTAACCCTGGCTTCACTTGTGTCTATGTGTGTCTCTCCCTTTCACACTGCTCCTGTCATCTTCTACTTTGTACAGGTAATGATGAATGAACCTGACTCAGGAAATTCCTTAGTGCTTACTACACACCAGTGTCCAAAGTCCGCACAGCTGAACAGCAAATTGTAGTCGAGAATGTAACATGGGGCAGGAGAGGCAAGACTTCAAAAAAGAATGTTGATTGTATGAAAAAGAGAAAAAACATGCCTTTAAAACTGAGATACCTTTAGAGTTCTCTTGTGTGGATTTGCAAACGTGTTCCTTAAATATTAGGTGCCCAAAATTTTAAGAAACCCACACCAACCAAACAACAACAACAACAAAAAAAAAAATCAACAAAACCCAAAAACCTCAACAAACCAAACAAAAAGCCCCCAAACCTGTAACTTCTCAAATTTCAAAAGAAACAGAGAAAGAAATACCTGTATATGTTCTGATACAAAACTGAGACCTATAATTAGAGTTTCTGCCATGTGAACAGGTAGCTAGTATGGTTGAACATTTGGAAGCATTACTGTGTTGTGGAAGTACTCACATCTAGCTATTCACTTACATACTTCAAGTAGCTTTTCTTTACACCTACACAAAGAAATTGCTTTATTTTTATTGACTCTCATGGTTTTTTAATAGTGTCTTAATCTAGTGGTCCAGTTCAAGCATTTCACTTTTATAGTATTTTGAAGCTGAAGGCTTTTGTTACATCTGAAATATTTTGATGGTGTTTCTTGATTAGGTCAAACTAGTACATAAGTCATCATTGAAATGTCTGGGCGGGGGAGGTGGGATTGTAAAATCCATTTGGACCTAGAATACTCTTTATTCAAAAGTTTTTATTTTTCTTCTTCTTCCCCTTTCCTATCCCTTTCCCAAAAATCCCAGTTCTTTACCTCTCTTGAATTTTGTAATCTGGTCGATGATGATGTACTACACTGTTGAACTGAAAAGGGGAGGGTTTGCAGTTTGGCTTTGAAATCTGAGTGTTCTAGTCATTGTTCCAGCAGCCACAGAGGAAAATGAAACATTGCAGCCACAAGTGCTGTGTAATACTTCACATCTTCTGGCTCCTGTATTGTACAGCTGTGTTTCCACCGCCCTACAAGCAAAACCAGGTTTCTTCTGACACACATTTCCTCGTTCCTTGTGTCGAAGCAGTACTATACAGGGAAGACATTAGGGATTCTATTGTTTTCCAGTCATCATCTCTGCATCAGCTTTACTGGTTATTCCATTACAGTAAGTCTCTTGTTATGAATTTGATGAACTGTCAAACTTCCAAGTGCCCTATTGAAGAAAAATAGGTTTCGTTTCTTTTTTTTTCAGTTACAACCAGTCTCAGTATAAAACTGTCAAAACTTGCTTTTCCACGAAGTAAAAACAAGTATATATATATATATATTTATTATTTAAACTGTCAAAATATGTACATGTTTTTGTATAATTGCTTTATGGTGTCATTATTAAAATTTTGCCCACTGAAAAGGGTTACATTTTTTTAGACAGATACCAAACTTACTCTAGTTCAGCAGTATCGTGGGAATCTGCGGTGAGAATAAAATTATTAATAAAAAACTGCCTTTAATAGATTATTCCTTATATCCTTATTTCTTTTATAAACACCTCTAACTTCATCTGATGAGAAACTATGATCAGTTCTTGGGAATAGTGTTGGTTCTGGGCTATCTGCTTCTTTTCTCATTCCGTTTCCTTCTTTATTTCCTTTTTCTTAACTTTCCACAGTAAACTTTTTACCAGGTTTCTCATCCATTCCACTTTCCACTGCTGCATAATCTATTTGGAGAGATGATCCTCATGAGCTACGTCACTCGTGACTTTTAGCAAATACACCCTAAAGACTATTAAAGAATGATTCTGAATTATTTTCTTTTTTCAGGTTTGATTTTTCAAATCATACCTTGCCCACCTTTTGGAGGAAGGGAGGACTCAAAACCTTTAGATTTAAGATAATATAGAATAACGGTATGGAAACAACAAAATACGCAACTGGTATATTCTACCCTCTATGGTTTTGAATGCCCTTAAGGTGGTAGTCTTACTGAAGGTGGTAGTCTTACTGAAGTTAAGGATTGGGCCATGTTCACTTCTTTTAGATTGAAATCATATCATTATTGACAGTCTTCATTTCTTATGCAGTGTACTGGCTTGCTTCTGGTGAGAAACATGGCATAATCTGCAGACTGCAAGATTTACAAACAGAGCTTTTTACTAATTAATAATTTGAAAAATACATGTAGATTGTTGACAGCTTTTTAACAATAATCTTCAAACCTACCACTCAAGACTGAATATCCTTGAAATCCCTCAAAAGCTAACTTAAAACTGACACAGTAAATAAGTTTGTCTGCAAAAGAAATACTTTCATCTGAAATTTTAAATCCGTATTTGATGTATTCTATAATGACATCAAGGACAGTGTGGCTGCAAGATAATTAATTGGTCTGTATGCAATTTATTGAAATTAGTTGAGCATTTGGCTTCTGTGCATATGACATTTACCTTGAAGAATTTTCTGTTGCAGTTCTAGTTGAGATATGGAATGGTATTTTTCCACACAAAACATATTCTGTGAACTATATAACACTGATGTCTCTGTCTTCAGACTGGCTTCTTGACCCTTGAAACCAACTCTAAGTTCAGTTGAGGAGAGTTTTGAAAAAACCAAAACAACCAAACAAGCAAAAAACCATCAGCAGAAAGGAGTAAGACCCCCCAGCAGTGAGCTGCTTTGAGCTGAACAGTTACTGTACTCTACTGGGAGCACCGATGCCTGAAACCTTCTTTGATGAACAGAGCCTAAAGAGGCTTTTGTTCTTCAATTTGCTGAACTCTGATGAGTGCACATTTGAAGTCAGTACTAGAAGAAACTTCAGAAAAATGTGTTATCTGGTTGGGCAACGTGAACCAAAGCAGACCACAGGTTTTTCTGTGGTCTGGTAAGTGAATGGCAGATTTAAATCAAGTTCCAGTCTACTACATTCCTAACAAGGCTCTTGGTGCTCTTGAGAAATCTGCATTATTTATTAGCAATTCCTACTTCAGCTTTTACTGCTTCTCTGTCCCTCTTGCTCTTATGTGAGCATAAATGCTGTATGTTTGCTCAAACACTCTTTGTTCTAAAGCTTCAAAACTTTGCCCGAATTCGTAGGAAGGCAGGGCTGCGGCTGTTGTGCCGGCCCTTCAGCCGCCAGGTGGCAGCGGGCGGGCGCGGCGCCACGGCCCCGCGCAGCGGGAGAGGTGCGGCCGCCTGCGGCTGGGGGTCTTGCGGGGCGAGGCAGAGCCGGGACAGGAATTCGCAATTTATTTATTTCCTTGTACAAGGGCATTTTCTGAAAATATCCCTACATGCAATCCTTCTTCTGTTTACAAATCTTTACATTCTTTTTCCTGGAGGATAGGAGAACCATAGAATATTCTGAGTTGGAAGGGACCTACAAGGATCATAGAGCCCAGCAATCACACCATGTACCTGAGAGCATTGTCCAAACACTCCTTGAACTCTGGTCACTCTGTAACCGCTTCCCTGGGAAGCTGCTCAGTACCCAACTACCCTCTGCGGGAAGAACCTTTTTCTAATATCTGACCTAAACGTCCCTGACACAAATTCAGGCCGTTCCCTCGGGTCCTGTCACAGGTCACCACGGAGATCAGTGCCTGCCTCTTCCCATCACGAGGAAGTTGTAACTGCAGTGAGGTCGCCCCTCAATCTCCTTTTCTCCAGGCTGAGCAGACCAAGTGATCTCAGCTGTTCCTCATATGACTTGCCTTCACAGTCCTTCACCATCTTTGTAGATGCTCTCTCATAGTGGGGTATGTCAAGTTTCCCCAAATGACTAGATGCAAATTTAAATAAAATACAACACTTTTAGCACATTTGAAATGTATGTTTGGGCTTGGTATAATCTTCCCCTTTGCCAGAGGCTGGGGTAGAAGCATGCCCCTGACTAAGTTACTGATTTGACTTCTGTCTTCGCTAAAAGCACCACATCAAAGCTCAAATAAGGCTACACTCTACATAATTTTACTAGCTGTGATAAACCAAAGACAAATATAGAAATTTAACTTTTCAATCCTTTTAAATGTTTTTATTTTCAAATAACTGTGTGCTTTCTCAAGTCTCATTTTACCATTTGTTCATTCATGAACCATGTAGACTCAAATTTAGCATGAAATAGAAATCAATGGTTACCATTCCTAAAACATTTTTTGCCATTTTTATCATAGCAGTTTAAATGGAGCAATTTGTATATTTTAAGTGGTGGTTTTAAAACTCATAAAGAGCTTCCTGTAAATTAAATTTGTGTGTTAATGCAATTTGCACTTCAAATGCATTTCCAAATTGATATGTTTTCCAGCTGAGCTGATGAGTTTATCAATTCAAATTGTAGCACTTAGAATGGTTGACTTGTGCAAGAGTCTTAAAAACACTTCTTCATCAACTAAAGCCTTAATTGAGCTGTTTCCACAAAGATATATTAATTTGCGCTTACTTATGAGACATGTATATATACATATATGTGTGTATGTATGTGTGTGTGTGTGTGTGTATATATATGAGTTCAGCTGCTGCTCCTAAATTGCTTGCCTTGAGCATCTCTGATGTGGTGCACTCTTCCAGATTTTATTTCCAAGACATTTTTAAACCAAGATGGGATTTAGCCAATTCCATTCACTCTCTTTTTAACAATACAGTTTAGAGAACTCACAGAGCCAGAAACTTGGAGAGTTTTTTCACATAAGCTGCACAACACAAGCCAAAGCCATGGGCAGGTTGCAGAGTGGGAACACTCCAGCATTTGCTTAGTTTCAGGATGGCTGTGACAGTTCTTTCCCAAGTCACCCTGACGTTGCCTGTATCAAGTGCGAGGCTGGGGCGTTGTGTGATTCACTTCTGCTCGGCTGATGGATGTTCCCTTAGGGACTGAAGTCAGCCAGGAAAAAATACAGTTCAGATTTAAATAGGACTGTGGCTTGAGCTGATGCAGACATGCTCTGAGGAGAAGAGAACCAATTGGGTCTTTGACATTCCCTAACTTTTGCTGTATCTTGCACACAGTCCTGACAGTAATGTCTCCCCTAGGGGAAGGATGAAGTATCCATTTTGGCTGTGTCCTTGATATAGAATAAAACTTCCCTAAATTCAAATTGTAGGCTAAAAGACTGTGGTTCTATCTCTCTTGAAAAATTTTAAATCTCAAACAATACTCAAGGAATGCCATACTTTCCTCCTATTTGCTTCCCTATTCAACATTGCATTCAAATGTTCTTACTGTTGTTTAATTTATTGCTGCTACAACTATTCTGAATGCTATCAGAGTAGTTTTGCAAAACTAAGGTATGTAGCCTTTTTCTGAAGGGATTGATTTGATGTGGATAGAGAAAGAACAGAAAACATGAGGTGTATGAGCCAAAACTCTGTCTATTGTGGAGCTCTACCGACTTGAGCCCTGCTTAAAACTGCTTTTTATAAACTGCTGTAGCTGTTATATTTTCTCTAAATTCTGTTTCTTCCTTTGTATGGAAGTGTTTAAGAAAAGACTGGACGTGACAGTTACTGCCATGGCCTAGCTGACATGGTGATATTCAGTCAAAGGTTGGAGTTGATGATCTTAAGAGGTCTTTTCCAACCTCATTTATTCTGGGAATCTGTAATGGTTCTTGATAAAGATGTCTGAAAGATAGAAATAAAATGCAATAACTTGCCATAATTATAGCACATTTTAACTGATCCTTTCCCACTGACATTAATTTTGATAACTTACATAGCCATTTGGAGTATTTTAATTCTCTTCTTTAAACATTGTAAGAGGAACCAAAAAGATGAAGTCTATTACAGTTGAGCTTCTCAACAGAGTATATTTGAACATAACATTGGACACACTTTGATGTCTTTTAATTATTAGAAATATGAGCATACCATATTTTTTATACTTTATTTTTTATACTTTTATTATAAAGTATAATAAATACTTTACTTTTTTATACTTTTTTATACTTTAGTAGACCTGTATTTATTGTTACATGTATGACAATTATTTCAATGGCACTAAAATATCCCTGATGTGATTTTTAGCTTAGTAATATAGCACTTTTTTTTCCAGCTGTGGAAAAGCCTGCACTAACCTCTGTATCCAGTTCCACTGTGGCCTTTATTACATCAGTTAATGATTACAGGGCCCTGAGTAACTTTACTCACTGTATTCACTTAATACTGCTTTGTCACCTTTCCTCAGATGACCACTATTGCTTTCTCTACATTGGCCAATCCCCTTTGTCCAGAAACCAACAAATTCTGACTCCACAGACCATGAGGTCAAACACTGCCAGGTGGGAAAGGAAGCACAGTTCAGTCCTGGCCCACAACCTTTGTTAACCAAACAGTGATACTGTAGTAGCTCTTTTGCTCAAATCCATAATAGGCAGACTTTCCACCACAACCCCCAGTATCTCACTGTACATAACAATAGTGGAGCATGGATGAGCACTGTCATAAGGCCTCCTTCCTCCCAGTAAAATTCAAAAAAGCTTGAGTCAGATCCCATTGTGATTTGTTAAGCTTCTCCTGTTCACCACAGTCTGTTCTTTCCCTCTGCTGATGATTATCAGGACCAGCAGAAGGAAATGTTCGCCCACCCTCATACTTGGGCACGAAGCAGAGCGTCATTGATCAAAGTGCTGAGAAGATGGGTGTGAGCCAAGGCACCAGACTCTGAGCTGCAGTTGGTGAGGACATGAACACGTCTTCCATTCTGCTTATTCTGCCACAGTGAACACAATCTCCATCAGAGGGATGGGATATAACAGATGGAGCTATAACTTAAACCACTTTGTAACAGTTCCTAAAGCTCATCTGTCAAGGATGGTGCCAGACTGCTTGTGCAGTGTTAGTAAGAGAAATTTATGTATGAACATACAATGTGAAATAGGCCTGCTGAGGAGCAAAAGCTGTGTAGCCTATAGTGTTTATCTTGCATTAATCAAGTTGTATTTACTTAGCACTATTTTTGTTTTCACTTGCTGGCAAAATCCCCAGAGATGATTTATTCTATCTTACAGCAGTTAAAAAGGTGAGAAATGTATAATTGAAATAATTTACTAATTGTGTCATTTCCTGGCTTATCACACAATAAACCATGGGGGCTTGTTAGAGAATCACACTAATCCAAAGTATGACACAGGTCAGATCACTTCCTACAGTCACTAGCTTTAACAAAGCTATCTATGACACTTCAACTCAGGTATTTTCAGCTGAAATTCAGAAGACTGGCAAGCCTGTAAGATGTGGGGTAACTTCTATCCCTCCATTCTGCGTTTTTGTCTTAGTGGTATCTGAAGAATATGCAGCTCACAGCTACGCTGATGGTCATGGAAATTGCAGGTACCTCATTTCTGGAAATCTTGATGCTTTCGCAGCCTTAGGGAACTGTATTTTCTTGCCATAGGATAACAGAGAGGTCAGAAGGCTTTGTGATCATTGGCCAGAAGACTGTGTAGAATAATACAATGAACTGGGGAAAAAAAATGCACTGAAAGCATCTGGGAGTTCTTGTGCATACTAGACAATATATTCTCTACTAATTTTCTGTGGCTAAGTTTACTGTTACTGAGGCCTAGAAGTAGCCAAATAAAACAGCAGGGAGGCCTTTTCTATGTTTCTTGCCTCCATTTCTCTCTAACATTTTTACATTTGCTCACTCCCTCTTCCAATGGAAGCAGGGGGGAAAGTGCCGAGTACAGCACTAATGACATGAAGAAAAATACTGAAGGAAGCAGCATGGAGGCCATGGTTTCAACCACTCTCCCTCCTTTGCCCAGGAGAATTTCAGTGACCTCTTGACACTTCCCATGGGAAACTTTAAATTGACAAGGGTATTTGCCAAGTAAATACAAAAAATGGCATTAAAATAGTATTGTTTCTGACTTAATCCTCCTAAAATCAATGCAAGTGAGTTAAGGTTCCCAGAGCAGCTATAATGCACTAACCTCAGTCTGGGTTGAGGTATGGCTGGGTATGTGAATGTGTATCAGGACTGATTAAAAAACACTTCCAGGCACTCACTAATAGTCACTGGGGAAATTGAAAATAAAAATGCCAAAAATTAAGTTGCAACTTATTTCTGGATTGTCCTGGTACATTGGTTAAAACTAATATGTTTCATGTTATGCAACACTGCCTAGAGTCAAAACATTAATTTGTCCTATCAAAACAAAGGGGAAGGCATTTCATTTTCATTATAAGCTGATTGGTTATTCTGCTGTGTTTTTGCTGGGGTAAGCTACTCAAGAATGATTGTTGTGACTCTTGGAAAACATTCTGGCTTTATTATAAGCCAGTTGCCAATTTTTCCTCTGAAACAGAGAGACATGAGAGTATGTTGTACCTCAAGTGTCTCCATACCATACTCCCCCACACCCAGAGAATACATTTGCTGCCCAGTAACACTTGCTAGTCATTATTAACTCTGATCCTATCCTGCTTGTTAATAGTAGGATTAATTCTACTCCAGGAGACAGGTTGCTAAACTGGAGATCTGTAGTTTAGTACTTGGAATTGTTCCTTTGCTTCCTCCCCAGCATATTATTTAATTGAACCTGTAGAGATAAATGCATCTGTGCCAGTCCTTGTCTCGTTTGCCTTACCTTCTCTTATCTTTCCAGTCTTTTTTGCCACAAGTTGCCAAGTCTTCCATGTATGAGGTAACTGTGCCTTCATGTTCCCCATGCCTCTCATATAGAAGAGGATCAGCACAATAAATCCCATAAATAAGAATGCTTCCAGAAGACAATACCAGAAAAAATGCTCACCAATGTGAACTAGTATGCAGGAAAAGACCTAGTACATGCATTTGCTGACAGGTCTTTAGAGCACAGCTGCCTTAGCTATATGTAAGGACTATGACGTGGATTAAAAATACATCAGTTTTTTAGCACAGGTGTGACCTTAGAGAAGAATTGTGGTAGGACTGCATTAGCAGCTTGCAGGTTTTTGGCACACTTACCCATTGTCAGTGCTCCAGTCCATCCACACACAGAGTTGCTGTTTGCATTTTCTGGGACACGTGGGAAAAAGTTACTTGAAAATGAGTTTGACTATAGCTCATATAAAGTGTCTTTTTAAGATGTATTTAAGGGCTGATTCTTAGCTGGGGGATGGAATCCAGCTGCCTGTTTTCTTTGGCCCCAAGAGCCAGTTTCATGTCATTTACATTTTCAAAGCTGACTTCACAATGAAAGAGCTTGAGGCTTGGTTTTGAGGCATGACATGGCTTTTTTGGGATTGGGGTTTCTTTTGGTGGTGGGGGCATGCTAGTGAGTAAATATTTTACAGCCCACATTCCTAGTTCTACAAAATCAGTGACTCCAGGCTCTGGGACAATATAAGTAAGCACAAAGGCTGGAATTTATTGCTAGTAATGATCTATGAGATAAGATTTTTCAGCTAAGCCAGTGCAGAGTTCTCTTGCCAGATGTGTGGGAGTGAAAGTGACACAAATCTTTAAAAAAAAAAAGATAAATCTTTGGCAATCCCAGAGTGATTATATAGCCTTGTAGTGCTAGCAGCCTCAGAGAATTCATTTTGTGTCTCAATGTCCTTATTGACTTAGAAGCCAAGTCTCAAGCTGTATGAAAGGAATCCAAAGTAGTGCCATGAATACTCCATAAATTTGTCTCACTTCCTTAATCTTATTTTGAACAAAGATAGTTTTGGGGTCCTTTTCCCTACATTTCTCTGTTTATAAAGAACTGTGGTAGCAGAATTATAGTGACTCTGCAAAAAATCACTAGGGACCTTGTCCCGTTATTCCCTCACTTTCATCCCAATGTAGTTAAAAACTTTCCTTCATAGTCAAGCCACGTCATAAATCCTTGGTTTTTGCTTCCAAGATATCACGGACTAAAGCATGGTACGTGGCTGGTACATTGGTCACATCCAAACCTCTGCCTACATCCTTTCACAAGTGTACCAGGAAATGCAGAGAACCAAAGCTGTAAAGGAGCTTCTGTACCTTTCAGACAACCAAGAGGCCTAATTTGTGCTAATGGGCTGCAGCTTTCCTTGGAGCTGAGGGTACATTCCAAAAAGGGATACTAAAGTCAAAGAAAATGTTTTCCCTTGGTATAAGGATACTGCTTTGACTAGTTTGGAATTAAAATGGTAGTGCACTTTAAATGCTGTAACACATTTTAATTTTTTATATCCTAGTACACAAACTCTTACACAACCTATCTCATCGCTTATGTATGACACCACAGCAGAACTGTTCAAGTGTGGCAGAGATGTTTGAAAAGTAAACATGCTGATAATCCTACTTTCCTGTCACATAGCTCTGCCCAGCAGGCACTTTTAGTAAGAAAATGCTATTTTAGGGAAATAAATCTCTCTGAAAAAAAATCTAGCTGTGCAGCTTTTAAGAACTAACATGACAACTTTTTTTTTCTTCTTTTTTTTTTGCAAACTATCAAACTAACTGTTGCAGCACTTCAAATTCTAAAATAACTTAGTTTAGAATTTAATCTTCATGTAGATTTTGCTGTAAATACATATGAATTTAATGACATTCATGAATCCATGAATCACGAATCCATGTGACATGGAAAGATGTCACATATTTATCCTGGAGCATCTTACCAGTCCCTGCTCCTAAGTCTGAGAGTGAAACAGCTACAGACTCTTCTGGGACAAAATCCAAACCAACTCTCTCTGCAGAAGAGATGCAGGTGAAGGGATTACGGTACTTTTCAACAGATTGCCTGATTTGGACAGTAGGAGGAACTGCAGGACTCATCACAAAACAACAGGAACCACACTACAGATACATTATTGCTACACATTTGTCACACTTTAGCTTTCAAGACCACAAAAGCATAAGTGGTTTTAAAGAGTTACACCTCTGTAAATGCACTTCTAATAACTTCTCTTGGAATAAGACAATTTGGATAAGGTGTTTGTTAAGACCTGCAGAAAGTTCTGAATTTTCGTTATGTTGCCATGCAGTTACCAAAGGAGAAATAAAATCCTCTACATCACCTTGTTGTAGAGCCTATGCTCTGAGTGAACATGAAAATTTCTCATCTAGAAAGACTGAAAAGAATGCTTAATGTGCTCTAAGGATTTATTTGGTGTGAAAGTGTGAATAGATCTGAGGTTGCACCCTGTTACTGATTGGAGGGACTCCAAGGCTTTAGCCATGGATGTTTGCTCTTGGAGGGTTAATTTGACTGAAGGACCCCTCTAGATAAAATAGCACAGTATTGTGAAATCTTCCCTGTATGTGAAACTCACTGACTAGCCTTGTCTTCTCACAGGATTTTAAAGAGTGAAGCTGCAGTGTGTTTCTAGAAATACGAAGTATAACAAAAGGCAGAATCTAGGAATTGTAGACCTGATGGATCATCTCCTAAAACCCACAATCTCCTTCTCTCTCTGCGGCCCACATGCAAAAGTGCTGCTGACTCTCCTCAGCAATTCCCTCTCCTATCTAGAATTGCAAATTAAAAAAAAAAAAATTTTTTTTTTTTTTTTTTTTTTTTTTTTTTGTTGAAAAATATACATGCCAAGTATCCAGTCTCCAGACATTCGGTTTCTTTCAGACACTTTGTAATAGGTGTGGTAATGAAGACTAAGTAAACTTTGATGAATGTTGAATATCCTCCATGATATTTTTGCTTATTTAAAAAGAAGAATTGTTTGGGCCCTGCAACTCATCTCATCTGTGGGTTTGAACACATTTGGGTGTCCAAAGCTCAAAACACTTGTCACAGTGTTCCTCAAAGATAAAACTGGACTTTAGTCATTCCAGCTGACTATCACTGCAAGTGGTTTACTACAGTTCTGCCTGATGTCAGTCTAGCATCAGTAACATGATAATTTTAATTCAATATTTATATGTTTAGTGGTTTACTGTTCATATGAAAGAGCTTTACCCTGTGACTGGAATGCAGCCCTTGCAAGTGAGGAAAATACTAATAGCTTTTTAATAGCTTACAATTTGCAAACAATATAGCAAACTATTAAAACAGCATGTAAGCATTCCAAAATGTCTAGGGCAGTCAATTCTAACACTACATTCTGAATCACTTACAAATCTTTGGGAGACCAGACCTTAATGGGGCTGGGAGATACCAAGAGCAGAACTGAATACATAATCTGGTATGCTCTGTCCCCACCAGAATCTCCCCTGTGGAGAGAGCACTAATTCTAGAGGGACAAAGAAGCATTAGGACCAATTCTGCAGCCTCACAGATTAGGTCTGCAGTTTATCAGCTGTACACAAGGAAGGAAAAAGATATTCTGATTTTTTAATAAACTTATTAAGAATGGATTCTAACATTTCTGCTCCTCTTCTAAAATCTTCACAGTTGTACCAGCTGGCTTGATTTCTTCAAACATGCATTCTCCTTTGTTTTTATTTTAACCTTATTTGTAGTAAGGGCAAATTCAAGTGTACTGGTTAATGAGATGCAGGCACAATGTCCCCATCAGCATAATGAACATTTAAATCAAGTTCTTCACCAACTACATAACCCAGCACCTTATTGCATTTCTATAAGTTACAGCACTGAATGATGCAGCTAGGTTATGGGATCATAAGCACCCATAAACCCAGCATTTTCCTGTGACTAACCTGGTGGGAATGTAACAAAAAGCTCACCCAAATACTGAGTAGTTGGAACATGTTTATTCTTTAATGCCACAGACACTTTTTGTATTGCACATTTCCTCCCTGTGACTCAAATTAAGTTATTGCAATAGCAGCAATATGTACAAAGTTACAATCCCAGGTTCACCTCATCAGTGAGAACTGGCTTACAACATGAATACACAAATGATACTGTACTCAAGAAACTGGATGCCTAGAACACAGCACAAAACTGTACTATTGCTACATTTGGGCTTCTAGTTTTACAACTAATTTCTCCCAACTCCTCACAAATACCAGAACAGCAAAGATTCTTCTGGCAGGATGCAAAAGCCTTAGAAGTACATTTGTCATTGATGTAATTAAAACTAGTTCACAACCCAGAAAGTGCATTAAGGATAGCACAAAACTCAGTTTGCCAGCAAACCGAGGTCCTTGCTGCTAGAATTATTGCCAACAGTAACTGAGCTAGATAATTTAAAGCTGGTACTAACAAAAAAACCAAGACAGCGAAGCAAAACCAAACTGCAATACCCCTTACTTCTCTGAAATACCTGAAAACAAAACCACACACACACACACAAAAATCAACCCTTTAATGAAAAAGAAATGAAGCCATTGAAGAACATCTTGGCCATGGGCCATCCTTCATGATGTGCTATACTTGGCAATGTAAAGCCAGCAAGATCAGTGTGGCCATCAGCAGTAAACTTTCACTAAAGGGATGTCAGTGGGAATTTTGCATGGCTTTTGAAAGGGGATTGCCACCATATCTCCAGGGGTCGTTTTACAAGATTAACCTTTTTGGTCTGTGCTTGAGATCTATATTGCATGGGAAAGACAGGCTAATGTGGACATTACAAATGAAAAAACCACAATCCTTTCTGACCAAATTAACATCAAAAAAAGCTTTAAAAATATTTTAATACAAAAATGTAGCTCAAAACAAAAAGATGCTTATGAACCTACAAATAAAATTAATTCAGACTATGACTGCCACAAGACACTGTTGTGTTTTCTTTCTGATAGGACATAACACGTCTTGTTCCATGAGTCTTATTATGTTTGAGCCTTTTGCAGTTATCTGAAGACTTTCAGGATGGAATTCACAAATAAATTAATTATGCCTTCATATGTTTACTCTTGCAGGCCTGCATTTCTCTACATGGCACTCAGTTTTGTTTTATTACTCTAAATATATATAGTGCTAACATGACTTTTTCAGGCACATGGATTATCCCTGCTGTCAAAGGTAACAATCTTCAGGGATATTTGTAGGATTAGAAGGAAGATTGGACCTGGTGTTATTCTGTAGTGCGTTAGTGTATTTAGGGCATTAGTTACCAAATGTCTTTATGTTGAAGATTTGCATGTTGAAAAATGTGCAATTCTGAAATATCCCATACTACTTATCCATTAAATTTCCTAAGAAACTAGATGCAGATGAGTGTAGAGTGCATCTCCTAGCTCCTCTTCCCAATAATTCATTGCAAAATCTGATAGAATACCTGGAAAGATATTATGGTTCTAGATGTTTTATAGATAACAGTGGACATATAAAAATAATCTAATATTGAACGTCCCTCCTACAGCAAAGGGTGCAGCAGATGTTGTTCTTTCTTCTTGTGACCTGCCAACTTACCAATTAACCAGTGCTGGTCAAAGCCAGGCACAGTATAGATTTTCCCACATTTTAAAGACAGAGGAAAAAGTAAGAGTACTTGGAATTGTGCCAGAAACAGGAATTATTGCAGTAAGAGTTAGTTAGAATAGAAAGTGTGACTGTTTCAACAGAGTGGGCTGAAGACATGGGGAGAGGCCTTTAGGCTGTTTGGCCCAGAGAGGAAAAAGAAGGTATTGGTGAAAGAGGAATGCAGAGACCACAGTGGGTTTATTGCACTAAGGATGCAGACACAGAAAAAAGGAAGGAAAAAGATGTTACCATTTCTTTCTGCCACTGACATTGTCTCTTGCTGTTCTTCCTATTGTCCTTTGCTTCTTCCTTTACTCAACAGCTTCCAGGTGAAGAGAAACAACATACATTGAAGGAAAAAAAAAAAAAAGTGTGCCTGAAATCCAGTGACAAAAGTACAATTCATGACACCAAAAATGTGTAAAATACAAACAAATATTAATAGACATTTTAATTGTAGAAATCCAGGTGGTTGAGTAACTGGAGGACCTCATCTTTCAAATCTGTGTTTTTAAGGGATTTCTGCCCTTTGCATCATGTACTTAGTAAAAGTTGTACAAGGAACTAATGAACTGTGCAGAAGGATGGGACAATTTCAAGAAGTGAGGCCTCCTCATGTAAAGATGTCGAAGAGTGCAATTCCCTGCTTACAGCTGGTAGCAAGAAAGAATAAATTCTTCGGTGTAACAGCAGTTCTGTTCCTTTCAGTGCTGGCAGCAGAGTATTCCAGCCTCCCTGAGTCAAACACTTCATGCGTAAGAGGGCAGTGGCATACATCTGCACACACCCCCACATTTTTTACATGGATCATAATTGTTTGAAAATTAACTACAGCTACTGCTCAGGAAGTAACATATTTACCTAATACTCTTCAGAGTGTTTACTGCTTTGGTTTGTATTCCACAATGTATTTAGTATTTTACAGACTTTACATAAAACACTATCAAAGACCAGCCCTGATAAAGGGGTAATCTTTTTATCCTGCTTCCCTGAACTTTCATCTTGCTGCCTTGGTGCACCACTTGTGTTGTAAATTCCTTTACTGTTTTAATAGATATTTTACATTCCTTAGGCAGCAAACTAAGTTTAGACAACAGTAATTGTCTTGCTTACAAAACTATGCTAGAAAGGCTGGCAAATTATTACCATGAGATCTTCTGAAGAAGCTAAGTCCAAAAGTGAAATCCAATTGTGAGATGAGACTTTGTTTAGATTCAACAAGTCTCTCTTTCAAATGTACTGATTATCCTTTTTTCTGTAGCAACAGCACTGACATGGCAAGATAGAGGAATACTATGAGACATAGGAATATTCTTATGTATCAGATGTTTATACCCTTCTATTTATGTTACTATACTCCCTGGAAAGCACAGACATAGACCAGAAACCCATCTGTATCAGTTTTCCTAAACTCCAGAATTCATGGGGGAGGAAACCTTATTTCTTAATGAACTGTACACATTTAGCAGCTCCAATGTTTCCACTACTACGACTGAAAAGTAAAATAAAGTATTAGAGATGCAGTGTGAGTGAGTACTTACTTGGAAATCCTAATAATCAGTGAATATCATTACCATTGGAAACAACAAAGTTAGCATATCCAGAAAGTAAGACAGAAAAGACTGTCACACTATCAGCTTATCCAAACCTACACAATCCATGCACGAAAAAGAAAAAAAAAAAAAGGCAGTGTTTTTACATATGCACACAGAATTCAAATAAGGATGACAGCAAATTTAAAGTTATAGAATATCTTGAATTGAAAGGGACCCACAAGGATCGTCAAGTTCAGCTCCTGACCCTGCATGGGACAGCCCCAAGAATCACACCACATGCCTGAGAGCCTTATCCAAATGCTTCTTGAACTCTGTCAGTTTTTTCCTGTGACAACTTCCCTGGGGAGCCTGTTCCAGTGCCCAACCACCCTCTGGGTGAAGAACCTTTCCCTAATATCCAACCTAAACCTCCCCTGACAGTTTCATACCATTTCTTAGGGTCAACTTGAAAGCTAGAATTAAAACAAACTTTTGGATTACTTCCTTTTTTGAGTTGCAGTTGGCAAGATGAATAACTGGAACTTAAACATTTGTCTAGCTTTTTCATCACCCATAGACAAGGAGTCTCATTTGATTTAAAAAGAGCAGGCTCTAACTTCTTTTTGTTTTATGGTAATTTATATGTATCTTAGGGTTTACTTCCTCCTTCATTCCCCCAGTCTTGCAGAGAAGTATCTCACATAAAACACCCCACAAGCAAGTGCATCATATCCTGAGTACAGAGGTGTGTGGTTGTGTGTGTGGGGGGAGTGTGTGAAGTGAGGCACTCACCAATTTTCTGGCATGATTTATTTAATTAAGCAGTCCTATCACAAAACCTTTCAGTTTGGAACAGACCCCCAAGATCAGCGAGTCCAGCTGTTAATCCAGCACTGCCAAGTCCAGCACTAACCATGCCCATGAACACGCTGCACTCGACCTTACCACAAGCGTTCTGCAAAGGCCCGAGGGAGCACAGCCGCACCCGAGGGCAGCGATGGACGTGCCGCGGCAGCCTCGTCTCCTTCCCGGCCCGTGCCCAGCACGGCGGCCCCTGACCCCCCGGAGCGGGAGCGGCCGCGGCCTCACCGCGTCCCGCCGAGACCCCGGGAGCTGCGGGCGCACAGCCGGGGGAGGCTCAGGGAGGGTCCCCCGCCCCGCACAAGGCCGCCCAGCATGAGGAGTCTCCTTGGCCGGGCCGCCGCGGGCTCCGGGCACCGCGGCTCCTCCTTCTGTGGGGCCTGGCAGCCGCAGGCCGGAGCTCCGGGTATGACTTACCACAGACAGCGAGCGGGGGCAGCCCTGCGAGGAGCGAGCGACCACCCACCCTCGTTCCCTCCCTCCGTCCCTCTCCCTCGTTCGCCGCCAGCCCCATGCAGACGATGGCAGCCCCGGGTGCCCGTCCGGGCTGCCCCCAACGCACATGGCAGGGGGAAGCGCCTGCTCCTCCCGTCCCACGAAGCCGCCTGCGCTCTCCCACCGCCCCAGCCACTGCCCGAGGCACCTAGCGAGGTGCGGATGGCGGGGAGGGCGGGGAGGACGAGGCAGCCCCGCGCCCCATCCCCGCCCGCGAGGGGCGGTGCTGCCGCTGGGCACCCGCNGCGGGGTGGCAGCGCCGTGCCCCCCGCCCGCCCCCGCCTTCCGGGGAGCCGTCCCCGCTCGCCCCGTGTCCCCGCAGGGACCCCTGCGCGCCGCCGCCGCGGTGTCCGCCCGCCTGCGGGTCGCTGTTCCCCCGGGGAGCAGGGGAATATAAAGCAGTGAATCGGGGAGGCGGTCCGGGCGCGGAGCCCGAGAGCAGGTAGGTGCGGGACGAGCGCCCGGGGAGCCGGGGGCGCCGCTCCCGCAGGCGGCTGCGGAGGCTGGGGGGAGGCGCTCAACTTCGCCCGGCGCTGGGCACTGCCGAGGTCAGCAAGCCTTTTTCTGCCCGCGGAGCATCCTGGTGTGACTTCTCGCAGAATGTTTTTTTTAGGGGGGCTCTTCAGTGGTGTTTGGTTTTTATTCCCCCTCCCTTTCCCAGTCCGTCGCTACATAGGCTGGAGCTGGCTGGGGGCTCGCCCCTGCCTCTGTGGCTGCATACGCAGCGCTCGTGTTGTCCTAACGATATGGCAGTAGCACTTCCTGCTGTAAATCACTTCGCGATAGTTTTTGAAGAGCTTCTTAAAGGCGGCACTGTAATGAACCCTCTTGTCAGTGCTTGCGGTAAGCTTAAAACCCTGTGAGCTGGAGGCTGTTTTTAAGGCTGAGCTGTGTAATGTGCTGCAGTAGTTTTCATAGAAAGGGTAGAAACGTAGTTCACTGTTGGCTTAGTGTTGACATAAATGTAATTCCTCTTGCTATGCCCTGTTGGTGTAGGCTGTGTGGTTTTGGACCCCGTTGTAGTTACCTTTGCCATTTTCTTATTGTGAAAGAAACCTAATCTCAGATGTTCAGAGAGAGTGATGTATTAAGAACTATGAAAAGTAAGCTTTATTAATACTGCTGTACTGGGGATAGCTCTTTGTTCTGGAATAATTTGAGGAAATAAAATCATTCAGACTGAAATTTATGGGGACTTGAATTTAAAAACCTTAGCTGTTAGCATTTGTCAAAATATTTTAAATAAATAGATACATTAATGTAGATTGCTATTACTGTATTCATGTTTCGTTTGTTGAATTAATCTAGTGATCTCTTATTTTGGCCTTTGTATGAACATCGTCATATAAAATGGTCTTGCTGACTTTTTCCAGCTTATTAATGCCTTTTTCCCTCAAAAAATTTTAGAGCACAGTCAGAAGAGGAATGGATGTAACATGATACCCTTGCAGCGCTCAAAACACACAAATTCTGCAAAGATTTGTTTTTTCATTAAGTAATACAAGGAAAATGGATGAATCGGCTTTGCTGGATCTGTTGGAGTGTCCTGTTTGCTTAGAACGCCTTGATGCTTCTGCAAAAGTCTTGCCTTGCCAACACACGTTTTGCAAACGCTGCCTGCTGGGCATTGTGAGCTCTCGCAATGAGCTGCGATGTCCCGAGTGCCGGACTTTAGTGGACTGCGGTGTTGACGAACTCCCCAGTAATATTTTGCTTGTTAGGCTACTGGATGGCATCAAACAGAGGCCTCGAAAGCCCAGCGCCGGCGGTGGGACTGCCGGCACAAACGCTTTGAGGGTCCCCATCAACACTGTAGCTAATTGTGGATCAAAGGAGCTGCAGAGCTCGCAAGTTGGACAGCAGCAAAGGGTGCAAGCACGGAGCCCTCCTGTTAGGGTAAGCACCACGTGGTGACAGTATTTTGTTGCGTTCCTGTCTTTTCCTCCACCATTTCAAAACGGTTGATGGCCTCTGCTTCAGGATAAGGGCAGTCAGATTGTTAATACAGCAAAACAATGTAATTTTGAGGAGTTCTATAGATATCTTGCAAAGCATGTTTGTGTTCCTATCGGTGTTGGTTTAATGTTGCATAAATGTTAATAATGGTTCCTTATTGAAACTCTCAGTTTTTGAGGCAAGAAGAAGAAATCCTTTGCTGTCCAATTCAAAGACAGTCAAATAGAGCAAGGTAACTTATGTGGAAAGCTCAAGTTAAGTTATTGTTAAGGATAGAGATCTTGTGAAGAACATTTGAAATTGTTTTTAGTATGTCAACTGCAAGACTAGAGATTTCATTTTGGCTCCTGCACTTTCTGAAATGATTCTTACAATCAGTGAATTTCCTTTAAGTTTGACATAACAAATGTTAAACATGAGCAGAGAAGTTTTGCCACTGGCTTCGAAGTATCTAAATTTTTACTTTCCTTCAAAAAGAAATTTTTGAATTCCTGCAATATGCTAAGTTGTTTGTACAACTCTTAGTGTTCATCATTTCTTTATTAGTTTTTCCTGAAGTATTTTTTCTGGGGGATTTGGAAGTTGTATGTACCATGATGAGAAGACATTGCCTTCTTTATATACTCTAGTTCCTTCCTAAGAGCTATGCAACCTGTAGACTCTGTCATACCTTATAATCAAGACTCAGTAGCCTCATTTATGATTATTCATTCTAGAACCTGTGTCAGGGAATGTAATTTTATGAGATGACAGGCCTTGCTCTGTTTTATCTAATGACAAAGCAGGACAGCTTCTCTGAAAGGTTTTGCTGCCCAGTTTGTTTGAGTTCTCATGTTTGGAGTGGAGTTACTGAATGGTTTGGATGGTCTTAGGTGTCTTGTGAAGTTTATTCGATTTTTATGAAATGCCTTAAGGAGTTCCAAGAAGAGGACTTGAACGTATTTTTGGCAGGACTAGTCTTTATTTTTAAGTGTATCTAAATTATTTCGTTTACTTACCCAGTGAAGGAAGCCTAATACTGATTTTCCTCAGATGTACTTGACATGATTGGAATCTCTCCAAAAGATCTTAGATACACCTTTTAAGTTTACATAAGGATTTAAAATACAGTTGTTTTTCCACTAGTTGATACTGCTTTCTCTGCTTGCTAGAGATATCATTAGGTTCTTTACTTTAGAATATAGAAATTATAAATATCAACTCACTTCCTGCTAATGAGTTTTGTTTTGTATATGCATTAATTGGTGAGAAGGTGATCTGTGGGATTTTTCTGTTAGTGGTTTGTTTTTGTGGTTTTGGTGAGTTTTCTTTCCAGAACATAGAATCCTTAAAAAGTAATGCAAAGAAGCATCAGGAGTATCAAAACTAGTCTGGTCTTCTCCAGAACTTTAAGGTGTTTATCATGATACCTTGCATTTGCAAATGCTCTTCAACTTAAAACAAAAAACCCTTATAATTTGTTTCATATATATTTTTGTGTTGACCTTTGTAAATAACTGTATTTTCAGAGACTGCTTCTCCTCCAAAAAGGTTTCCGGTGCAGTGCT
This sequence comes from Hypocryptadius cinnamomeus, assembly GCA_013400635.1. Classification (NCBI taxonomy): domain Eukaryota; kingdom Metazoa; phylum Chordata; class Aves; order Passeriformes; family Zosteropidae; genus Hypocryptadius; species Hypocryptadius cinnamomeus. The sequence continues at coordinate 22,409 of VYZP01060118.1, forward strand.
GTGCGTGAAAGACTGTACTTCAGAGTTTCTCAAGCCTTATTAGACAAAATAACTTGAATATGGAATATTGTATCTTTTTTTTTTTTTCATGTTCTGTAATATCCTGTTTGGAACATTTGCATTTCCAGATGTTGCACAGAGTAGAAAGTGATAACACATGGAAGGTTGCTTCAGCTTATCCTGTACCACGTGCCATTAAAACTGTGACCATATGCATTCCTCATGCAATAACTGATACTCATTGTATATTAGTGCTAGTTTTTAGTGTTTTACAGTAAGTCTTATTCCATCTTTGGTTTTGGAGTTTCACAGACATTCTTGTGCCTTCTTTCCTTTGGGAGACAGGGAAAGATGATGATCTCATAATTTGTCCACTTTGTCCAGAGCCTTTTTTACTAGGAAGCCTTTAAGTACCTTTAAGAGCATGAACCAACTTTGATGGATAAGAAGGTGGATATATGAACTACTTTCTGTTTTCCATATATAAAATGGTTTTGGAAAAAAAAAGTCCAGAAAGCAAAATGCCACTTTAATGGACAGTGTTGAAATGAATGCCCTATTTGTTTTGCTAACTCTAACATAAAGATGCTTGCAAATACAGTTCCTCCCTGGGAATTGAAGAGGAAAATCTGTTTCTAGATGAGTGGCAGAGTCAGATTTCCTAAACTAATTTTGCTGAAGGGGAACTAGTAAATGAAAGTTGCTGTTATGTTAAATGAAGTGAATGTGGATGAAGGCTGTCAAGTCATAAACATTCTGCTTATACACTGAAGTAATACTAAGCTCATAAATGCCCTTTCAGAGAACGCCATAATTTTCAGGAAAGGTTAATATAGCATGTACTGCAGCATGATTTCCTGAACTGTATCAATGACTGTGGAGTGGTCAGCCCTGTAGTTGCACAGTATATTGCATTCTCTGTATGTATGTAGTGACACATGGCAATAAACAAACAAATGGTTCCTTGAGTCTTAAAACTGATGGAGCTGGGTGGGTGGTGGGGATTAACAAATCTTGTGCCTAGTATGTCCCCCACTAGAGTAACCTGTTTCTTTCTGTAACCTCTCTAAGCTTTCACTGCTGTAACAACAGCAGCAATTTCTCTGTGCAAGTTGTTAACCTATTTTGTTCCCCTGCTGTTGATGTAAAAAGCCTCCTGTGCCTTTCCCTGGTACTGGCCGGGCTGCACCTGATGGAAAACTTGTGTTTGCTGTCTCCTCAGCAGTTCTGTCCCAGGCAGCCAGCTTGCTGGAGACAACAGTTATACACATACTGCAGCTTCCTCTCTGGTATGGATGGAAATTTAATGTTTTTCTCCTTGTTTTTAAGTGAAAACCTTCAGGTACGTTGACAGCTTGGAAGAGCTGTAGGAGCCACAGCCTACTGTCAAAGCTGCTTGTGACTGGTCATCAGGAGCAAGTTGGGCTGTTGAGGGACTGCATGGTCACATGAGCCTTGTTTCCTTCAAAAGAGCATTCAAAAATATTAGGGTCTATCCTTTTATGTTTATGCTCATGTTATTAATTTTTTCATTTTCACAGAGTATGTCGAACAAGAATTATCCTAAGTTCCTTATGGCAGTTTTGCAAGGATATGCTTATTGCAGGAGTCTTACATGTGGCTGTGTGCTTAAGTTGCTAGATGTTGGAGAGCTGTTCTCTCCTAGACAGATTTAAGATGATCCATGATTGACTTTTCCTTGGAATTTGTATTTGCCTAAGACATACTAAGTCTCCTTCTAGTTTGTTTATAGACCAACTTTCTGAAGTTAGGGCTATCTTTTCCACAGAAACTAGAGGAGAGTTGTCTAGATAGTCTGAAATCTCATCACTGTTGAAAATATTTTGTAATAAGGTTTTCAGCTATTTTCTGGACCAAATGTAGGCAGGAAGAGCTAAGAGAAGAATACAAATGATCTCCATTAACAAGAGAAAAGCATGAATGGCTCAAAAGTTGGCCATTCCTGATACAATTGATGCTTATCCCGAGTAAGAATTGATGGTGCAATTTGAGTATATTACACTGTATGTCAGTGGAAAATCTTATCAAGAAATGATACAGTGCAAGGTGAAAGTCCTGAAGCTTTTCCCTTTTTTGTTATTTTTGTTCTGGAAAGCCCCTAGAAACTCTGGAGATACCATTCTCAGTGAAGTTGACTTGAAATGAGGGTAAAGAATCATTACAGGCTATTGGAAAATGCTCCTTTAGGTGTTAAAGGGAGCTAGAGCCACTGGTATCTGAGCATCTGAGTTGTTTGTGATAAATTCTTTTACACTGATGAGGAAAGAAGGACCCACTAACAGGACATTGTTTCGTGAGTTTCTGCTAATACTAGCAGTGGTGCTGTGTCATGTAAATCCATGCATCCATTTTCATGTTTGTTTAACCAGGAAAGCAATACTAAAATTTCAGTTCCTGTATCGATACTGCTGCAGCAGTGGTCATTTGTGATCCAGTAGGCTTGCCTGGGAACTGCTGAAACAGTTGTAATGGCAGAAGGAAAAGAAATGGAGCCAGATTTTCCACCCGTAGCCATGGTGTTTGACCTTGTCACACATCTTGGGACAGGGACAGTGGGCCACCTTCTGGTCTGTGTGGACTTAAGCAGGTTGGGCTTCTCTGTCAGACTCAATGGATGATGTAAGCAATGAATTTTCTTTTACCCTAACCACCCTGGAGAAGAGAGCTCAGAGTGTAGCTCTCACAATTTGGCTGTTGAGCACGTTGCAAAAATCTGACAGGAGCCAAAACAACTGCTGCTTTTGTAGTCATGGCACTTGCTGGATTATGAAGATCCTGGCAGAACTTAAGTATTAAAAGAAACCTTTTAGACTAGAAGATAACAATAGGACAGAAAATGTGCATTCATCGATCAATAACTTTATTACATTATTGTAAATAAATATGGGGTTCACCAAGCATAGCAACAGGTGTAGATTGGAACAGATGTTTAAATCATGTTGGAACAAGAGTTAGTGGAATAAAATAATACAAAGAAATGTATCAGTAAAAGTCTGCTGGAGAGGTACTCTTAGAGGAGTTGTCATAATAGACAATAGATCATTGTCACAATAGATCATTGTCATAATGGATCAGATTGTCAAGTATACCCATTTAAAGGGAAAAACAGTTGTAGAAATATGCAAAAAACAGTGGCTAATGCAGTTAGTTTCATGGCTGTTATTTGTGATCATAGACTGGAGAATCATTACTTGATGGTACCTGATTTTGAGCAGACCCTCCCAGCCAAAAGGTTATTCCATACCATATGGCACCATGCTCAGCATATAAATCTGGGGAAAGATGAAGGAATGTGGGGGAATTTCCCAAGTAACATTTGAGAATCTGGAGATAGACACCTATTCATGCTCTGGACTGATCATTAGAAAATATTTTGTGAAGTCTTTGCAAATCATATATGCATGCTCTTGTTTAATTTCATGCTTGCCGAGATAACAGATTCTGCTTTTATGTTTACAGTTTCTTTTGCAGTTTTAATTACTTCTGTGTAACACTGTTGTATCCTATGTGAAACTAGAGAAAATTTAATAGAGATCATAAATATGAAAGGAAAGTAGACTGACTCTCATGGTGTTAATGTGTTCCCTTTCAGAGATAAATAATTGGGTAGAGAAGGAGGATAAGCGAAAGGAAGAACTGTCTTTGTATCCAAAGGCATTGGGCTGGGATTGAGAGCTTCCGGGCTCAGTTCCTGGCTTTGCTACAGACATCCTTTATGACCTTGCACAGAGTCACTCAAAGCTCTTTGTGCCTCTGTTTCCCATCTGCAGATATGACTGATAGTACTTTCTTTGTTTGACTCGCTATTTAGACTTTATGCTCTCCAGGGCAGACACTGACTTATTTTAAAATATTGGATGTATCCATGGTTGTTTTACAATGGTTCCACAGTCTCAGCTGAGGTCAGTATATCCTGCTGTTAACTCTAAATCATTGACTTCCACATTACTGGAGAACTGTTCATAATCCATTTCCTGTCCCAAAGACGGTGCAATGCTTAGTGTCACATTGTTAAGAGGATTTAATTTTGTTTGGATGTTTAATAGGAAATCACATGAATACCTCAGAGTGAGGAAAAGCCAGACACTTGAAACATCTGTGGAAGTCATAGTCCACCCTTCAGCTAGGGAAATCTGCATCTGATTGGCACACTGGTGTGTAGATTTGAGTGTGTTTTGAAAAGAATAAGAAGAGAATATCCAGTGTAAATTGTGTTGATAATGCAGAAATGTTTAATTCCATACTTTGAACCTGCATAGCTATCTTGAACCTACCAGTTAACATTAATCTGCTTGATAAAATAGCTGTCAAAGTAGTGTAATCCCTTTTTTTAGGAAACAATTAGGTTTTGAAGTAAACTGATCTATAAACTAAAGAAGAAGTCCACATTATTTACACTGTACTGAAATCTGAAATCCCTTTTTAATTTGTTTACAAGCTTTTTTTTTTTTTTTTTTTTTTTTTCACA